>VDFB02277234.1:0-25255 GCA_007258455.2 Sequoia sempervirens | reverse complement strand
AAAGTGGAATAAATAAATTATATTGCAAGTAGAATCAATCCCAGAATCTTTAAAAAATCCCTAAAACAAGGCTATGCAGCTGCAATATTGTTTGAGACTGTGTATTGATCTTGCTCTCAAATAAGCCACCAAATCCAAAACTCATCCCAAAGTGCTCATTAGTTGTTTCTAAGCCTATTGCTATCATTACACCCTCGACATGCTCTTTGCTTCCTGGTTATATGGACTATATAGTGTGGCTTTCAATGCCCAGTATGAAAAAACAACTCTGTTATGAAAAATGAGATGAATTATGAAATGGTTAAAATTATTTAATAGTGGTCAATAGTGATATAGTATGATGGATAAGTTGTTGTGGTGTTGTTCTTTCCATCAAGGTTCAAACTTCATTGGGATGCAATTGTCGAATGTTTAAATTGAGGATAAGGTTCCCATTTGTGATCTCACTGATGCATAGCTCTTGTGGAAAGTGTTTATCCATTAATTTTTAGTGATGAGTTGGTATAAATTTCTATTTATAATGTTAGATTTTTTTTTGAAAGAAATTGGCTAAGTTTAACCTTAAACTCTTTTTTAATCAGCTATGCAACATTCACATGATGGGTGGTAAGGCATTAGATGACTGGCAGCCAGTAAGAGAAGCTGAGACAGGTCGCATGCTTAAATCCATTTTTGTTCAGAGTTGCAATAACCAGACAGTAAATGTGCTAGACCTACTTAGCATCTGTATAACCAACATTTTTGGTCAAATCATTTTAAGCAAGCGAGTTTTTGAGGGTCAAGGGGATGAGGCCAATCAGTTCAAGGACAATATAGTGGAGCTCTTGGCTATAGTAGGGCAATTTAATATAGGTGATTTTATACCTTCTATTGCATGGATGGATTTGAATAGGGTACAAGGGAGTATGAAGAAGATAGCAAAACAGTTCGATGATACATTAAATAAGATGATTGCAGAACACCAGGCCACCGCTAACAAACGAGTAACACCAGATTTCTTGGATGTGCTTATGTCTAAACAGAAGAATTTTGATCACAAGGAAGAGAGGTTATCTGATGATAATATCAAGGGTCTTCTTCTGGTAAAATATCTATTTTTGATACAATGCATTAGAAATATTATATCTTTTTATTTATTGAAATAAAGATTAAAAATGAATTATAAAGTTTCAAGCTCAAAAAATTATTTGTTTATGTAGAAAATATTGAATTATTAAGAATATTAGTATGATCAACTATCATTCAAGTTTATTTCAAATAAGACTAACAATATTTTATGTTCATTTAATTTGTCAAACATTAATTATACCATAAACATTTTGGATATATTGATAATTTTCTCTACTAGTGTGTGAAATGTTTGTTTTAATATATTAATCTTTTAGGAAATGATAATACAAAATAAATTAATGTGCAGGATAATATTAAATATTCAAATAGAAGAGTAACTAATATTATCATTTATATTTCTAATGCTTATAAAAAAAAATTGACCATTTAAAACAAAGTCTATTAGTTAATTTCAAACTATGCAAATGAGTGTTCATAATAAATAAAAAGTTCAAACTATAGACATAGAATTATAAGGTTTTATGATTTTTTAAATTAAAGCTAAAGATTATAACAGGGGGACCTCATCTTAGATTAAGGTAACTTGCCACTATACTATATAAAATTGTGTCTTTCTATAATCATTTTATATTAGGTTAAGATATACTAATGTGCACTAGTACATAGTAGGATTGGAATATTGTGGATTATTCTTCATATTACTTTGAAGTGAAAAAATTAAATTATAATTGATTTTTTTTTATGTGTTTTGTAGGATTTGTTCACTGGAGGAACTGACACATCAAGTATCGTGATAGAATGGGCACTTTCTGAGCTTATCCTAAATCCCAAACTTCTAAAACATGCCCAGGCTGAAATGGATGAAGTTATTGGTAAAGATAGGAACTTCCAAGTATCAGACATTCCAAAGCTTCCCTACTTAGTGGCCATTTGCAAGGAAGTATTTCGTAAACACCCTCCCACTCCTCTTGGCCTTCCACGAGTTTCTACAAAGGCCTGTCAAGTTAGTGGCTACTACATACCTAAGGGAACACGCTTCACACTCAATATTTGGGGTATTGGAAGGGACCCAGAAATATGGGACAATCCCCTAGAATTTAATCCCAATAGGTTTGTTGGTTCCAAAATTGATCCATCTGGTGGTGACTTCCGATTCATACCCTTTGGTGCAGGAAGGCGTATGTGTCCTGGTACTAAGATGGGAATTTCTATTGTAGAGTACAATTTAGGGTCATTGATCCATGCCTTTGATTGGGAGTTGCCACCAGGGAAGAATAGCTTAAGCATGGAGGAAACTTTTGGGTTAGCATTACCAAAGAAAGAGCCTCTTATGGCTAGGGCTACCCCTCGACTAGCCCTCCACCTATATTAACTAGCACTTGCACCAGGAGGGGTGTAAGGGGTATGCTGATAGAGAAGTATATGTATGCATACATGATAATTTCATATAGAAGATATTTTATTTATATAAGTTTGAAATAGAAGTTTGTAATAGAAGTTTTTATATATGTTTGTAATAGAAGTTTGAAATTCATATAGAAGATATTTTATTTATAAATGTTTGAAACAAATATAATTTGTTTTTGAATTATAAGTTTTGGTATAACAATTTGAAAGAATGATTCCTAGTAGTATAAATAAAATTTCAAATATACCTTATCTTTCACATTTATTTTTCTTAATTACATTTATTTATATTTGACATTCAACATTGAAAATAAAACAAAAAAAATCATATTATAACTATAAACATTAAAACTTAAAAATAACTAACATATCCCAATATTTAAAAATACATTGAAATAATTATGAAATAAGATTAAATAATTAACATATTTTGCAAAAGTAAAATAATTAAATAAATATTAAATAAATGATAATAAACACATTAAATTAAAAACTATTGTCACCAATATTTTATAATAACTAACATGTCCCTCAATCTGTATCACCATATCAATGGTGGAAACGTCTACTATTTTGAATGTTACCCCTTCCGGACCATTTGTTTTAGAATGGTTGATACATGGAAGCAACAAAAATATCACCTCACACATGCCTTACACAACCAAATTCATGTATTATATCACCTATTAATGAAGCTTGTTAATGATGCATCTACACCTATTGTATAGTGGTTAAGGAATTGTAGAAAAAATGCCCACGAGAAGTAGGAGGGAAAGATTTGGTGGTCCAACATGAAGGCCCAAAGATAAAAATTTAGAGAGCCTGTATTCAATGTGGCACAATGATTTGAACCCCTCACAACAATCACTTCTTGCACATGAAGGTATACTTCCATTCTCGAAGGTTGTCACTTACAAAAGCGACACTGCTCTCTGCACTACTCTCATTGATTTCATTGTCTATAGTCAATAGATTGTTGGAGAAAGCCATCTATAGATTATAGAAGAGGAAATTCAACAAGTGACGGGTATGCCTATTTTAGGTAAAGATTTCTCCCTCTACAGATTTGACCGGGTTGAAATTATAGTACATCTTAACAAGTTTAAAATTGGGGCAAATAATTCGGGATTAATCTCCTCTAAGATTATTTCATATATTCAAATTCCATTTAATATTAATGTTCGTTAAGTACCAAGAATGAGAAAATACATGAAAATAGAGCAAGAGAACAAGTAAAAGGATTTTTGTTACCCCTCAAAAATATAGCCCTTGATGAACAAAACCTCAAAAAGGGCCTTCTTCCATTCCTCAATACATGAGTCTCAAACTTTCCAGTGTTCTTTTGAAATGTTTGAGCATATACACCTTCTTCATTCATTTGAAGCTCATAAGGCTGAATTCCACAAAACACAGGAATGATGGAAGCCCATATTTTGAGGATGAAGTGGAGCTCCTTCAAACACCAAATCGACTGTACATAATTGGGAAAAAATATTGTTGGAATATTTAATTGTCCAAGTCAACATTCTCATGTCAAATGAAGTCTATCAACTTGCAGCCAACGTAAACCTCCAACATTTATTATTGTTGGTATTTTTGAATTTGAATGTAGTGCTCATCTTTGAGCTTTCACAACTTGACCTACAGCCTACCAACATTAATTAAGGTAGGTAATTTTGAATTTGAATCTAAGCGCTCATTCTCATGAGCATTTTCAAGAAAGAAAAAAAGGATGTTGCAACTATTGGAGTTAGTAGAAGTTTGTTTTGTATTGAAGTGAAGACCCTACAACAATAGATGAAGTAGAGAATGTTCAACATAGAACAAGCGACAACAACAACATAGAAGGAATGTTTATCAGATGTAGCACATTGATACCTACAGCTACAGGATTGTAGTAGTTTATGTTTTTCGGTGTGAGTGTAGGACCTCTTGTATTGGACATCTATCCAAGTTAGTTTAAGTTTTATTTTATTCATGTAAAACAAAGAATATACCCCATGCTTTTTTATTTTGAAGCAAATATGGAATATATGAAAAGTTAATTTCAATCTGTTTACATTTGTTGTCACTATGCATTCTTTGTGTGTTATTTTTCTATTCTATTAGTCCAATAATAGCAGTGAAGCTATGTGGTTGCTCCCCTTCCTACCAACAAGTGGTATCAAAGCCCTATTTTTTTGGGTAGTCAGTCAATTTTTTTTATTGTGGGTAAAGCCCTAGGTTATCTAGGCATTGTTTAGTCTTCTCAAATTTGAGAAATATGGTAGGAGGTGACAATAAAGGTTGGCAATAGCCACCAAATTATGATGGGAAGAATTATGATATGTGGTCTAAGAAGATGAGAACCATCTTAGTTTCAAATGACCTATGGGAGTTGGTCACAAATAGGTTCAATGATATCATAGACCCAACAACCTATGCAGCGCTTTCAAATCCTCAAAAAGAATTAGTTGAAAGATATAAGAATGAAGGATGCAAAAGCCCTCAGTTTGATTGAGGAAGCCTTGAGTGAGGCTATTTTCCCACATATTGTAGAATCAAACTATGCAAAAAAAGCTTGGGAAATATTGAAAATTAGTTACAAGGGGACTAATAAAGTGAGGTTAGCTAAGTTGTAGCTCTTGAGAAGAAATTTTGAGACTCTGCTAATGAAAGATAACGAGTCCATTTCATATTATCACACTAAGGTTTCAACCCTAATAAATTAGCTGAGAGTCAATGGAGAAACAATGGAAGAGCAAAGGATTGTTGAGAATATCCTAAGAAGTCTACCTACTAAGTTTGATTATGTAGCTGCCATTGAAGAGGAAAAAGATTTACATCTAAGATGACTATAGATGAGGTGATGGGTTCACTACAAAACCATGAGCAACGGTTGAACAGATCTTCTCCTTCCATAGAGCAAGCATTTGAAGCTCAGACCAATGCAAGAGGTGGGGAAAGAGGAAGAAACAAAAGTAGAGGTCAAAGAGGTAGAGGAAGAAGCAATTCTAGAAGAGGAGGCTCTGACAGCACAGAGGAGCCGAGCATCTCACAGTCAGCAAACTAGAACCAGAAGAAGAACAATAGTTCAAATTAGAGGTCTGACAAAAGTAATGTGCAGTGTTATTACTATCACAAATATGGCCATTATGCTAGTGAGTGTAGAAAGAAGCAGTGTGAACATGGAGGTCAAAATACTAATGTAGCAAATGAGAACAAAGCTGAAAATGACAAACAATCAAATGTTTTCATTATTTGCAACCTTGCAAAACATAGCAATGATGAAGTATGGTACTTGGTCAGTGGATACAACAACCACATGAGTGGTAACAAGAACTTATTTGCCTCCATAGACAACAGTATAAAAACATAAATCAAAATGAGAAATGATGAGGAGGTTCTCGTCATTGGAAAAGGTGTTGTCAACATCCAAATGAAGAATGGTGAAAGACAACAAATATAGGATGTCTATTATGCCCCTGATAGAAAACATAACCTATTGACCATTGGACAAATGGTCCAAAATGGTTACAAAATATTGATGGAGAATGGAGAATGTAAGATATTTGATAGATGAGGCAACAAGAAAGTGATGGTTGTAGTGAAAATGATGAGAAACATAATGTTTCCACTTAGGATGCACATATTGTTTGCGACAAAAACAATAGACAGACAACAACATTGTTCGTCGACACTCACAACAGTTGGACAATAGTCGACAGTTGAACAATAGTTTGATTTCAAGATAGTCATCAAAGACCCATCAAAACTATGACATTTAAGGTATGGGAACTTAAGCTTTTCAACTTTGATTTTATTGTCTAGGAAAGGAATGGTTAGGTGTTTACCATCCATTGTAGAACCTGATGGCAAGTGTGAGGCTTGCATTAAATAGGAAAACAACATAGGAAACCTTTCCAATATGGGTACTCTAGGAGAGAAAAGGAACCATTAGAATTAGTGCACTCAAATTTGCGTGGACCCATGAAAACCCCCACATTAGGAGGAAACACATATTTCATTACATTCATAGATGACTATAACAAAAAAATATGGGTATATTTCTTGAAAAACAAATCAGAAGCCTTTGAGAAGTTTAAGTGGTTTAAGGAAGCAGTTGAAAAGGAGAGTGGTCACTATCTCAAAACCCTTAGAACAAATAGAGGAGGAGAGTACATCTCCAAAGAATTCCTAAATTTTTGTAGGGATGATGGCATTCACAAACAATTCACAACTAGGCATACTCCACAACAAAATAGAGTTGCCGAGAGGAAAAATAGGACCATTTAAGATATGACAACAAGTATGTTGAAAGAAAAAGCACTGTCATACATATTTTGGGGAGAAGTTATAGCAATAGCACTCTATATACTGAATAGGTTCCCAACAAAGGCTTTCCATGATAGGATTCCACAAGAGGTGTGGAGAAACAAAAAATGGAGTGTTGAGAACTTAAGGATATTTTGGTGTGTGGCATACACACTCATGCCAAAGGAGAAGAGGCAGAAATTTGATGACAAAGGAGAAAAATGCATCTTCATAGGCTATAGTGAAGAGTCAAAAGCCTATAAATTGTACAATCCCATCACCAAGAATGCTATAATTAGCATGGATGTTATATTTATTGAGAATGAAGCATGGGATGGAATGGTGGATGACACCATGGGTATTTCAGTTACAATACCCCTTGATGATGAAGAATTTGCAGATGATAGCAAGATAGGGGGAGCTCGAGACAGCAGTAGCTCGGGGAGAAACTACCATAGAGCATTAGAAAACAACAACTCTGGTAATGTGTAGCAGAACAATAGTTTTGCAGGTGTTCAACATAACAATAGTTCTGAACAAAGACAACAATCTATCAGCTCCATAATTCAACAGAGTCGAAGCTCTAATAGCCAGCAATATAGTAGCTTTAGAGGTCAAAGTAGCAACAACGCAGAAGAAAATTCAGATCCCACACTTGCATCATTGATTCCAAGAAAGAAAAAGAGTGTGAGGGAGATTTATGACAGCACACAACATGTTGATTTTGATGAGAATTTGGATTTTGTATTATTCTCCTATAGTGATCCAACACACTTTGAGGAAGCGGTGAAAGAAGAGAAGTGGTGTAAGGCCATGGATGAAGAGTTGGATGCTATAGAGAGGAATAAAACATGGGAGTTGATCAATTTACCGAAGGGTAAAAAAGTCATTGGAGTGAAGTGGGTCTATAAGACCAAGTGTACAACTGAAGGAAAAATTGAAAGACAGAAAGCAAGGCTTGTTTTCAAAGGGTACAACAACAACCCAATATAGATTATGATGAGACATATGCACCAGTTGCAAGGTTGGAAATAGTGTATAAATTCATAGTAGTTGTAGCACAACGTCAATGGAAGGTATTTTCAGATGGATGTAAAGTTAGCTTTTTTAAATCAAGTGCTGAAAGAGGAAGTATATGTGGAGCAACCACCTGGCTATGAAGTACTAGGGAAAGAGAACAAAGTGTATAGGCTCCATAAAGCACTTTTATTCTTCCAATTATTTCCTTCATCTTTTTTGCATATATGCTTCTATTTATTTTTTCCTTTATTTTAAATATGTAACTATTTTATACATAGTTACAATTTGTTGTTATTTTTGTTTGTTTATTTTTCCTTTTTCCTTCTTATGTTGTAATTTCATTTTCTTATATATGTTTGCTTCTATGTTGCTTTTACTTTATTATTGCATTTACTTGTGTGTTTGTATGTTTGTTTTTCC
Source organism: Sequoia sempervirens (assembly GCA_007258455.2). NCBI lineage: Eukaryota > Viridiplantae > Streptophyta > Pinopsida > Cupressales > Cupressaceae > Sequoia > Sequoia sempervirens. The sequence continues at coordinate 17,044 of VDFB02277234.1, read as the reverse complement.
TTGTATTCTTTTTGTTCTAATTTTTTAATTACTTGAAGTAGATTTGAATGAATCTTAAATGGAATCTTCATGTTACAAGTTACACTTGATATCAAGGTGTTATTAAATATATATAGCTTGTTATCTTATCAACAATATGGGAAAACACATGGCTTTGTGAATTGTTAGGACTATCTTGCTACAAAGAGGTCTTACAAATTACCATCTCCAACGTAAGGACTTTTGAAGATTAAATTATGATATTAATATTTTGAACATTGATTATCGTAGTAGGTTTTAAACCAAAAAAGGTGGATTTATTATGAGCTATGAAGAGTTATTGTGAAGATTTCCTACCAAAAAAAATGTCATTTAGGAGTTACAATTCTATTAATCTAGAAATAATTAATGCCCGAAGAAATCTACTCATCTTAACTAGGTTTGGTGTCAATCAAGCTTAAAATTCAATAACTATGAGGTTCTAAATACTTATAAATATTGAGAATATATTGTGTATGTAATTATGCCATCATTTCTGAAATTCTGTTGTAGTTACAATAGGCATAATAAATTCCTTTCATTTCATTTTATTGTCCTTGATTAATTGAATAATAAGGAATTCTGTATAATTTTATAATGATATTTGGGTATTAGGGAAAGGGAATTTGATGACTACTACATATGAATTGACCACTTGAATATAACACCCTCTATATTTTTAATCTATTGTGTGAATTTTGATTGTTATTGGTTTCCTATGTGTTTGTAAATGAGGTTAATGTCATGTTGAGTAATAATATTATCCCCTATAGTGATAAGGAAAACCTTTGGATGTTCAATTTGGTTTATGAATAATGTTGGGTAGAGTTTGATTAAAGACATCGATGTCTTTAAGTGAAACGTTACAATATTGTTTTCCAAATGGTGAACTGACTTATGATTCCTAACTATTGTCAACTATTATTATTTCAAGTGAAACAAAACCTTGGTTATTAGAATCTATGGCAATGGAAAAAGTATCCCTCTACATTTTTTCACTTTTTTGGGTCCTCCCTACTTAATGTTGACTTGATCTAGTGTTGCAATGTGTTTAACACATTCACATTAGGCCTTAGGACTTTGTAAAATAAATGGACTTAGTTGTTACTTATTTAAGGTGTTGTAAAGTGTATCCTAATGCTTTCACACTAATCTATGGTTTTCATTATTAATTGGGCTTCTTTGTGCCTTATTTGGCCTTATTTTGCATCCACAATCCTTAATTAATGCATCTTTCCAAGATTAATCCTGACATAAACCAATATCCAATCATTATTTAGGTGTTTTTGGATTGTATTGCCAATATTTAGTGATCAAGGATTTATTCGCCACCTTGGGCATATGAGTCTCACCTAAGTTTTGGGGTCCCAATCTGGATTTCACATGAATATAAGCATTTCTTTAAAAATGTGTCTCAAGCTTAGTCTATTGGGACTCATAAGCCACTTTTGGCATATGATTCCCATTTAGCTTAGACCTAATTTAAATTCAAATTCTTGGTGGGAATTTATTCTCCTAGATTTGATGTCAACTTGTAGTGTTTTAATTTCAAGAAATTTGGCATAAACAAGTATAAATAAAAGGTTATTTCATTCATTTTTCTCCTAACAAGAAATCAAGTGACCTAGCAAGTTGAATAAGCATCCTTATAGAAAATTTGAGTTCACAAGAGTATTGAAGAGTGATTATCAAGTGTTTTGTAGCATTATTCAAGTATCAAGCATCATGTCAAATTCATCATGCATCATATTTGTTTTTCAGCTAACATTTGTGATGTAGGGTTGTATGGTTCAAGTAAGTATTCAATTCATGATCTAGTACATTCAAGCAACAGTCAAGATCCAAATTCATGTTTGCCATCTCATACATGTTTGCAAAACTTTATTTCTAGGGTTTGGTGAGTTGCAACATATCATTTCGTTCGTTCATCATTCCTCCTTCCATTTTATTTCATTACAAGATTTGATTACCAAAATGGGGTTTGTCCTAGGAAAACCCTTTTCCACTATCGAAACAACAATTTTCACTCTATTTAGTGTGATAATAATAGACTTAGGTTGAAGACATATTGAAGAGAAAGATTGGAAAGATGTTGTCAAAATGTGCAAAGTTTTCAAAGTTGTCACCTTGTTTAGAAGATCACTGAAAGATACCTACAAAGTAGAATTTGGAATTACAAATCCAAAAATTAGGTTGAGATGATAGAGAGATGTTGGAGAGAAGATTTAGATTTCTACTTTTCAAAAAGGCCAAGAAGGACTGATATGCCACGTCAAGCATTTAAGGTTTTCATTCAAGCTAGTACAGGTTTCCAAGTGCACATCTCTAATTTCCCAGCTTGCTATTCAATTTTGTATTCATTTCTAGGTCATTTATTGTAATCTTGCATATCATTGAGTTTCTTGTATGTTACTAATCTTTCCATTCCCTATCTTAGTGGTGAACCCTTTGTTGAGAATAGGTGTCTCAAACTCACTAGTAGAAACCATGATACTTTCACCAAGCAGCAAAGTTTCTTAAGTGTTTTGTTTATGCTTTTACATCTATACCGCCAGGTGTTTGAGAGAGAGGAGTGTTAGTGCAGTTACCGCCATACTGTAGGAGCCTTTCAACCATTGAGTGGTAGTACGGTGGATACTGCCATACTGCGGGTGACTTTACTCTGGGGTGTGGTAGCGCGGTTACCGCCATGCCACAGGAGGTCACTATATGTGAAGCGGTAGTGTGGTGTAAACGGCCATACAACGGATGCTTGTAAATAGTCTAGCGGTAGAGCAGTTACCACCATACCTCAGAAGCCCTTGACTTGTTTGGAGGTAGCATGGTAAATTGCCACCTCACAGGAACCTATTGACTACATAACCGTAGTGCGGTGTAAGGTGAAGAGTATGAACTTGTTGGTTTTTTGAGTTGTAAGCCATTAAATAGAGGATTTTGCTAACTTGGAAGGAGACCGTTTGAGTTTGTGAGAAGTTTGATAGTTGCTCTATGGAGGAAGTTGAATTATGAATTATTCATGGTTGTAATGTCTATAACCGTGAGGTGGTTCGGTATGTACAAAGAGAATTCAAGGTTTGAAGGCTCAGAGGCTAGAAAATTCTATGGTTGGATGATCGATTGATCTGTTAGTGAGTTTCATTTGTATGATGTAAGAAAGCATTGTAATTGTGATATTCTATATGAGATTGATCAGGGAAATATTGCTGTTGTAATATTGACATCTAAAAGGAGAGTCTGTAACTTGTATGTAATTTGATTACTGTAATACAAGTGATTTTCTTTGGTGTGGTGGATTTTTCTCCCGTAAGGATTTTCCCACATAAATCTAGTGTCAATTATGTTTGAGTTTATTTCTCTATTCTGTTATTTCCTTCATGTGCATCTTAATGGTATGTAATTGTAAAATTTAAAGTCATATTTGCATTCTTCTCTGAGTTTTGACATTATGAAATTTTGTTCTGCATCCATATTCTTTCCTTACAAGTGGTATCAGAGCCTACCCAGTTAGGATTTTTGTGTCAATTCTGTTCAGTGGGAGTCTTGTAGAAGTCTGGTAATTTAAATTATAGATTAAGATGGAAAACACATTAGGAAGGATTGAAATTGAGAAATTAAATGGAAGCAATTTTGAGTTGTGGAAACTCAAAATGGAAGACCTATTGGTGGATCGAGATCTTTGGCTTGGTGTGCCTGGAATGAAACCTTCTGGCATGAAGCAAGAAGATTGTAACCTCACAGACAGAAAATAAAAAGGGTTGATAAGATTCTATTTGGCAGAATCTATTCTCCTGAACATTCATGAAGAGAAGACTGCATCTTCTTTGTGGAAGAAGATTGGAGATATTTATCAGGGTAAATCCTTGGTGAATAAATTTTTCTTAAGGAAGAAGTTATACTCTTTGAAAATGGAGGAAGAGGCATCTGTGGCTGATCATCTGAATATGTTTAACACACGGATTGCTCAGTTAACATCTGTGAGTGTAAAAATTGATCATGAAGATAGTTATATGCTATTGTTATGTTATTTTCTAGATTCTTGGGATCACTTGGCAATGGCGATTGGGAGCACGACAACCACTTTTAAAATGGAAGATGTGGTTGCTTGTTTGTTGTATGAAGAAATGAGAAGGAAATCTTCTGAGATGGCGAAGGAGGCTCTTGCTATTTGAGGAAAATCAAAAGAAAAGGGAAAGAAGAAGGACAAGAAGTCCAAATCGAAATCAGAAAAAAAGGAGAAGAAGGACAATTCCAACACTTCACCTTGGACTTCTTAACACCCTCTTGGAACTCAAGAAAATTTGAGGAGTGAAATTGAGAACAATAGAAAACAACTTGAGGATCTTATCAGTAGGTTGAGTGATCCAAATGCTTCAACCACAGAAAGAATGTTTCTAGAAAATTCATTGAAAGATATGTTAAAAAATGTAGATGCAATCACCCAACAAATATCTAGATGGCAAGATAGGAGGCAGAAAGCCAGGGCATATTATGCAGACAAATTATCATATAAACAAGTAAAATATTTAGAAAAACTAAAGGTGATTTGTGCTCTCTATTTACTGACCCTAAAAAAAATCAAAATCTTACCCTCAATGCAAAGAGGTTTCTTATTCATTGGTGCCACCACCAAGAGATTAAGAACTAGTTTTATGAAAGATGGTATATGGTCTTTGATTACCCACCGTGCAATAATTATGAAGTCCCCAAATATTTTCTTAGGAAACTATATAGTGAGTTTGTATTGATTTAACCAAATCCCAAATTATTTTGATATGAGGGAGTTGCAGGGAGAGGTGGGGGGTCAGCTCAGGATAGGCATGGTGCACAGCCAGATCCTACGCGGCAAGGGAGACGACCTCTCGGTAGGCTACCTCATGAAAAAATTGTGATACTTGTTGTTGCGAAGGAGAGTGCCAACATAGAGACATTGCAGGCCATCACAACTTTGACCCGAAGTGTCATCCATCACACTAGCCCTATTGTATAGCACCATCCAGGGGAGTCTTCAGGTGGTGGCCTTCGAACCCATGTGTGTCAATCTTACGGGGTGACTTGTTCGTATGACCCTACCGACACTCAGGAGGGTGCTACATAGGATCCACATGCTACTACGTAGCCTAATCTGTATGCATCTATGGGGATGGAGAGGACAAATGACATTTTGCGTGATGCATATGGCATTGACACTCGGGTAAAATTCAGCATGTTCATTGAATATAATTTATTAAATTTCGATTGTGAAATGCAAGATTAACTAATTTAGTTTTGTTATTTTAATAAAATTGCAGGGTCATAGTGTAGAGACTGGATACACCAGTCATCCACCTACTTATTTATGTAGTACACCTATCAGTGGGGTATGTAACTAGTAAACAATTATAAATTTATTACATGTTAATAGCTTTGTTTTATGAATGGTATTTTAATACGTGATTTTGGATGTTGAACAGGGTAATGTTGGAGGTTTCAATGAAACACCTCCTAGTGCCAGTATAGCGCCATCTAGGGGAGTCTTCAGGTGGTGTCCTTCAAACCCATGTGTGTCAATCTTATGGGGCGACTTGTTCGTATGACCCTACTGACACTCAGGAGGGTGCTATGTAGGATCCACATGCTACTACGCAGCCTGATTCGTATGCATCTATGGGGATGGAGAGGACGGCTAACATTTTGCATGATGCATATGGCATTGACACTCGGGTAAAATTCAGCATGTTCATTGAATTTAATTTATTAAATTTTGATTATGAAATGCAAGATTAACTAATTTAGTTTTATTATTTTAATAAAATTGCAGGGTCATAGTGTAGAGACTGGATACACCAGTCATCCACCTACTTATTTTTGTAGTACACCTATCAGTGGGGTATGTAACTAGTAAACAACTATAAATTTATTACATGTTAATAGCATTGTTTTACGAATGGTATTTTAATATGTGATTTTGGATGTTGAATAAGGTAATGTTGGAGGTTTCAAGGAAACACTTCCTAGTGCTAGTAGATTTGATCAAATGTTCATGGGGGTAATATAGAATAAAGAGAACTTAACTAATGAATTCTAAGTTTAATAGATTTGTGTAGTTTATATTCATATTGTTCGTTACGTTGCATTACACATCATTCAAACTCAAAGCATTACTTCAAATTCGATAACTAATAATCAGAAACACCACCAAATGTTATGAGGTTCATGGATATTGGTGTTTCCTACGCTATACAATTCTCGATGGCTATGATAGGGGAGGTATGAGGCAAATTACTAAATTTCAATTTACATTCATTGTTATAGATGAACTAGTTCTAGTGAAAAATAAAACCATTATTGATTCGTAGTTTAATTCCTATTTGGATGGTTTATACAGGGCTTGAGCATGCCTCAACATTGGCATGCAAATATTTCTATCGAGGAGAGTGATCGTGAGATGGCCGTAAGTGATTATTTTGTTAAATATATCAATTTTTATAATGTAATTTCTATATATTAATGTCTTTACTTCTTATTGTAACAGTTAAAACTTCACCAGGAGCTAAACACTAGGAGGAGCAACAGGAGTACTCCTTGAGCATAGCAGAAATGGGTGATAGACTTATTGCCATCGAATTTCCAAGCAAAGGGAAAGAAAATTGTATTTGAACTAGAGCATGGGGAGAAATGAATTTTGAAGGCAGAGCCCTTTGTTGTATGCCTACATGGCAATTTTGTACATATTTTGTATTGGATATATTTGACATTGTATGCCTATATCGCATTCTCTTAAGCCTATATGGCTATTTTGTAACTATATTTTATACTTATATCAACATATATTGATGTATGCGTACATGGCTATTTGCTTTTAATACATATCTTTTTTATCGATGGTGTCCATGTTTGCATTATAAATTCATGGTTCAATAGATATGAGTTATCTATATTCAAGTGTATACTTTACAACTTATGCACATATACTTTTTGACTTACGTGTGAACATCAAAAAGTGTGAAAATTTATGTGTGTGGAAGTCAAACGTAAGCCAATTTTGCAATTCTCAGTTCTTGCATACTTGATCTTATGGACTTATTCCTTCCTAGCACATATTGTGAATATTTATCATTTGGTGCATAAGACAGATTCCTCATTTTTGAACCACTCATAGCAAAGAGATTCACAATAAGACTTTAGCATTGGAACACTACTCCATACTTCTCTTGTCTAGACCATAAAGGATTGAAAATTCTTAATTTGATGCAATGATAGTCCTGAGATGAGAATTTATATAACCATGCCTATTTTGAAACTTTGCATCTAATACTACATCAACAAGAACTTAAGAAGTGTTGCATAAGAGTGTTAGGTTTGATAGGCCTTCTCTTCCCTAAGGGAGGAGAGCCTGCATCTTGAATTTTGAACAAAATTTTAAGAAGCAAACATTTTACCTAAAAGCTTCAAACCTAGATGACATATTTGGCTAAGTCTATCTTGAAAATTATCAATGCGTTCAAACTCTAAAGGAGATTCTCCCTGAAAAGAAAACTTTACCCTTTTTCCCAAGGAAATAAATTGCAACAAGTTTCATGATTTATCTTATTTCTTTCTCACAGTTCCTGGTCAATCATTCATGGCTCAGGATAGTTCCGTTCCAAGGAAAGGACACCCAAAAAATCACTGAGATTCTTCTACGATCTGCAAGAAAAAGGTTTTGGCTCTTTCACAATGTAAATAATTATGGAACACTATTTTCTTGTTTTCCTTCCACAAAAAAATGTTCACACTTTTCAGATTGATCAATGATCAATAATGGTTGATTGCAAACACTTGACATTTTTATGTTTGAACTTTAATTTATTATTTTGTATCATGACATTCGAGTATCACTAATATTTTAATATTTGACTATGAAAGTGGTGGTGTATTTTTGCTATGTTATTTGACTATTAATATGGTGGTGTATTCTAAACTTGATTACTACTGCAAATATGTATATATTTCTAATTTATATATGTTTTTGTATTACCGAACCCAAAACGAACCCAACCCCAAAAATTTTTTTCCTGAACCAGTGAACCGGGTTCTCGAACCTGAACCCGAACCCAAAACCAAACCGGTAACTTAGTAAAAAATAGATTTTTTTAGTTTATATTCATAACGTTGATTACATTGCATTGCACATCTTTCAAACTCAAAGCATTGCTTCACATTTCATAACTAATAACTAGATGCTAATAGATGACAAAATTTCAATTACAATATAATTTTTACAAAGTCAACCTAAGCAGTTATGCAATTACTTCACATTGCATAACTAATAACTAGGAGAAGTTTCCAATTGCATTTGGTTGTCATGGCATTCTATGAGACCACATTTCTTTGAGGCATTTTTTCAAACAGTTCACTACCTTGTCTATACTACCACATTTTTCATACATGTATACCAAAGCATTTTGTCAAATAGTTTAAGTGTTGCTTTGTTGCTATGGCTAAAAGCCTAAAACAAGTGATTTCGAACAAGCTATGGATCCTTGGAAAAAATATATCAAAAGCATAATAGTAAGCAATAGCATAGAGAAGGCAGTGAACTCTTTGAAAAAATGCCTCAAATAAATGAGGTCTCATGACCTAATGGAATGCAATGACAATCAAATGCTTTTGATTGTCATGGCATTCCATCACCATGAGACCTCATTTCTTTGAGGATTTTTTTCAAAGAGTTCACTACCTTCTCTATGCTAACACATTTTTCATACATGTCTATCAAAACATTTATCAAACAGTTCATTGCCTTGCTGCTATGGCTAAAAGCCTAAAACAGGAGCTTTCAAACAAGCTATGGATGCTTAGAAAAAATCTATCATAACATAATAGTAAGCAATAGCATAGACAAGAGAATGAACTATTTGAAAAAAATGCCTCAAAGAAATGTGGTCTCATGGTGGTGGAATGCCATGACAAGCAAATTGTTGTTGATTGTCATGGCATTCCATCACCATGAGACCACATTTCTTTGAGGCATTTTTTCAAACAGTTTGCTGCCTTGTCTATGCTACTACATTTATTATACATGTTTACCAAAACATTTTATCAAACAGTTCGCTTCCTTGTTGCTATGGCTAAAATCCTAAAATAGGTTCTTCCAAAAAATCTATGGATTCTTGGAAAAAATCTATCAAAGCATACTAATAATCAATAGCATAGAAAAGGTAGCAAACTATTTGAAAAAAATCCTCAAAGAAATGTGGTCTCAATGGTGATGGAATGCCATGACAATCCATAGCAATTTTCTTGTCATGGAATTCGTCATGCCATTCCATCACCATGAAACCACATTTCTTTGAGGCATTTTTTCAAAGAGTTCACTGTCTTGTCTATGCTACTGCATTTATCATACATTTTTACCAAAGCATTTTATCAAACAGTTCACTTCCTTGTTGCTATGGCTAAAAGCCTAAAATAGGTGCTTCCAAAAAAGCTATGGATGCTTGGAAAAATCTTTCAAAGCACACTAATAATCAATAGCATAGAAAAGGCAGCTAACTGTTTGAAAAAGCCTCAAAGAAATGTGGTCTCAATGGTGATGGAATGCCATGACAGTCCATAGCAATTTTCTTGTCATGGCATTCATCATGCCATTCCATCACCATTAAACCACATTTCTTTGAGGAATTTTTTCAAAGAGTTCACTACCTTGTCTATGCTAACACATTTTTCATACATGTCTATCAAAGCATTTTATCAAACAGTTCATTGCCTTCTGCTATGGCTAAAAGCCTAAAACAGGTGCTTTCGAACAATCTATGGATGCTTGGAAAAAATCTATCAAAGCATAATAGTAAAAAACAATTTGATGCAATACAAAGATTACCAAACCACTCAACAACTCAGGGGACTCTTGTCCCAAACTCATCTTGGAGAAGATCAAACAAAATTTCAACATTTCATCAAAAATTTACTTTTCATCCACTCAAATTCTCTTATCATTCATCATTCATCCTTCCACAAATCTGTATTCCAATTGACTCATTCAAAGCAAAAAGCCATTTTAGAAAACTTTGATTCAACCAATTAGATCAACATGCATTTCAAAAACACCATTTTCAGCAAGGCACTCTTCCATTCAATCAATTCATTCAACTTGTCCCAAATAGTCAATCCATCATTACAAATGGCCTTTAGACTTTTACCAGACCATCAAGCACTACGAACATCATTATTACAACTGATACAAATTAGGAACTTCCTCTCTTAACTTTGTTCTGAATGAACTTACAATTTCATGTATTATTTTACACCAAGTCTCCTCACTATCCAACTGTCAAAATAACATATCTCACTTCTAGACCTTGTCCAAGACTCCATACATCCCTCACACAATCACTTAGACAACATTATCCAAAAATCAACTCACTGATCACTGTTAGGTCATACTTCTATTCTCTGAGCATTCAAGGCACTACTTCTCAATGAGACATTCATGCCCTAAATCGGGTAAACCAAACACACTAGTTTCAAAACCCAAAATCCAAAACACTTTTAGAGACCTCTTAATGCCCATGTCCTCATATCAAAAACTCAGAATAACTTATATTGAAGAAATAAGTAGTTTTTAGTCTAAACGCTATAAAAAAGGCTACTAAAATAGGCCTAATTTTCAAAGAAGACCCCCTTCAAACATTCCCAAAACACTTAAAACCTCAAAAAAGTCATTAGACATAACAAAAAACTCCCAATTTATCCATTTTTAGGGATTAAAAGACTCCTTTTGATAGTATATTGACAAACCCTTGTTTATAGGGTGAAAAACTCAAAAATCAATGAGGGTTTCCTGTATAGGCTACATGCATACCTCACAACCTCTGGCCAACCATTGGAACATGTCAAAATACATCTGAAAAGGCATTTGGAAACATCTTCTAACCCATGCACTTGTTCTTTCTCCACTATCATGCTGGAAACTATTCATTTTGACTGGAAAACTCATAATTTATTGTGTAGCAGCAACTCCTTCAAGGTATTCTTGCTTTTTCCTCCACTCACAAACATAAAAACATAATAAATAACCTATCCCTAACCTACTCCACCAATTTACCTGACCTACATTGATGGAGTAGTGTGGAAATGCCTTATAAGACTCTCAAAACTCAATGCATAGGATTTCAGACTGAGCCATAAGAAGAATGCTCAAACAAACATTAAATTTATTGGATTCCTTCCCAAATGGATGCAAACAAATGGTGATCCCCCAAAATACTAGAAACAATCTAAATTTGAACCCTAAACTCTTGCACAGTCTATACAAGTTAAGAAACAACTGAAAAACACAAAAAATAAGCTAAAACAGGGAACTCTTTGTTAATTTAATTCTTCCAAAATACAATGATCTCTTTGCTCAGCCTTTACAATGCTTTTAAAGAAGTTTCCAACCATAAAATACCTCTTCATCTTCCTTGAATGACCTATGAATCGTCCTCTTTGTTGATTTTCTTGTTTTGTCTCTTCACATTCCTTTTTTTTCTCTTTTACATATTTAGCATTTTGACAATATTGCACTTTGTATTTTTTCATGCCTTGATTACATTTAATTTTGGAATTACACGGACTTAAATACATTTTTGACAAATTACATGACCTAGGTGCTCCTGCACCACAAGCTATGGTCTCATGGGTTTTTATCACATCAACGTGATTTGATTCACATTTTTTTCACATGAAAATCAGCATGAACTAGATTTTGTATTATGGAGCTATATTAAGCTGCCACTTCGAAAACCAATGTAACAATGATACAAAATAATGTTTGAGACTACAAGAAGGAATCAAAATGGATAGTGTACTAAACAAATTCTTATGATTTATGAATAACGTTGATAACTCTACTCAGTTGGCTTTTTTTTTCAAAATCATACAAATTGAACCCTAGCATCAATAGACTCTGTATATCAAGCTACCACAATTCAAGTTACGTTAGGCCCATATCACCGGGACACAACCTGAACAATAGGAGGAAAGGCCTATTTCAACATACTACACTCAAACCCTTAAGGGATCGATCCGGTTGAACGTAGCTCAAAGCGATTCTATGTGTTTGGGTGCAAAAGAGGATCATGCCTAGCGTAAAAATCCCTACTCAGATGCGTTGGAACAGTCTGTTTGGTCACACGAGTTGCAGAAAAAAAATTGCACCACCTTGCAACTTTCCACTGCTTGCATTTGACACTTTTTCCATCAACTAAAAACTGGACACTAGGGGAAAACTACTCTGAGATAACAAAAAATGAGAGAGGTTATTGTAGAAGGGCCCAACATGATCCCATAGGATTAGACGAGAATTTTCTAAGAGTCACGGTGTCCGAGTAACCTCATGTTGAAGTTTGCAACCATTTTTCCCTTTGGACCCTTAAGGGATTGATCCAGTTGAACATAGCTCGGAGCGATTCTGCGTGTTTGGGCATGAAAGAGGACCATGCCTAGTGTAAAAATGTCTATTTGAATGCATTGGAACAGTCTGTTTGGTCACACGAGTTGCATAACAAAAATTGCACCACCTTGCAACTTTCCACTGCTTGCATTTGACACTTTTTCCATCAACTAAAAACTGGACACCACAGGAAAACCACTCTGAGATAATGAAAACTGAGAGATGTTATTGTAGACGGGCCTAACACGATCTCATAGGATTAGACGAGAAGTTTATAAGCATCATGGTGTCCGAGTAACCTCATGCTGAAGTTTAAAGCCATTTTCCCCTTTGGACCTTTAAGGGATCAATCTGGTTGAACGTAGCTCAGAGTGATTCCGCATGTTTGGGTGTGAAAGAGGACTATTCCTAGCGTAAACATGCCTATTCAAATGCATTGGAACAGTCTGTTTGGTCACACGAGTTGTAGAACAAAAATTGCACCACTTTGCAACTTTCCACTCCATCCATTTGACACTTTTTTCATCAACTGAAAACTCGACACTGCAGGAAAAACCACTCTGAGATAATGAAAACCGAGAGAGTTTATTGTAGAGGGGGCCAACATGATCTCATAGGATTAGATGAGAATTTTATAAGTGTCATGATGTCTGAGTAACCTCATGTTGAAGTTTGCAACCATTTTGCCCTTTGGACCCTTAAGGGATCGATCTAGTTGAACGTAGCTCGGAGCGATTCCACGTGTTTGGGTGTGAAAGAGGACCATTCCTACCATAAAAATTCCTATTCAAATTTGTTGGAATAGTCCATTGGTCACATGAGTTGGAGAACGAAAATTGCACCACTTTGCAACTTTCCACTGCTTCCATTTGAGACTTTTTCCATCAATTGAAAACTCGACACTGCGGGAAAACCACTCCGAGATAACAAAAACCAAGAGAGGTTATTACAGTAGATGGGGTGAACATGATCTCATAGGATTAGATGAGAATTTTATAAGCGTCATGGTGTCCGAGTAACCTCATGTTGAAGTTTAAAGCCATTTTCCCTTTAGACTCTTAAGGGATCGATCTGGTTGAACGTAGCTCGGAGCGATTCCGCATGTTTGGGTGTGAAAAAAGATGATTCCTACTATAAACATGCCTATTCAAACGTGTTGGAATAGTTTGTTTGGTCACACGAGTTGCAGAACGAAAATTGCACCACTTTGCAACTTTCCACTACTTCCATTTGACACTTTTTCCATCAACTAAAAACTGGACACTATGGGAAAACCACTTCAAGATAACAAAAACTGTGAGAGGTTATTGTAGAGGGGCCCAATGTGATCCCATAGGATTAGACGAGAAGTTTTTAAGCATCACGGTGTCCAAGTAACATCATGTTGAAGTTTGCAGCCATTTTCCCCTTTGAACCCTTAAGGGTTCGATCTGGTTGAACGTAGCTCAGAGCGATTCCGCGTGTTTGGGTGCAAAAAAATACCATTCCTAGAGTAAACAATCCTATTCAGATGCGTTGGAATAGTCCGTTTGGTCACACGAGTTGCAAAACGAAAGTTGCGCTACTTTGCAACTTTTCACTACTTCCATTTGACACTTTTTCCATCAACTGAAAATTGTACACTACAAAAAAACCACTCTAAGATAATAAAAACTGAGAAAGGTGATTGTAGCGGGGCCCAACGTAATCAAATAAGATTAGATGAGAAGTTTCTAAGTATCACGGTGTCTAAGTAACCTCATGTTGAAGTTTGCAGCCATTTTTCCCTTTGGTCCCTTAAGGGATCAATCTGGTTGAACATAGCTCAGAGTGATTCCGCATGTTTGGGTGTGAAAGAGGACCATTCCTAGCATAAACATTTCTATTCAGATGCGTTGAAACAATCTGTTTGGTCAGACGAGTTGGAGAACGAAAGTTGCACGACTTTGCAACTTTTCACAAGGCAAAAAAACACCTAACCTTCAAATCTTGCTTCCAAACTCTTACCAGACCTCGGTACACTTTGTTCATCTTTATTTTGACATGAAAAAAGCTAAAAAACCTTCTTACAACACTGTTTAATCATATTTCACAATTGCTTGCACTAAAAGACCAAATTTACTTGTAAGTGCTAAAACACTAAATCGAGTGTAACATGCAAACCACAATGAATCTTTATAGGATAAATACATTTTAGGGTACCCATTTTGGCCATTAAAAATATATATTATTTTTAGATACACTTATTTTGGAACACATGCCTGCTGTCCCAACTTCTTTGCTTCTAAAGAACCCCAAATAGACCATTTTAACAAAGAAAGTAGTCTTTAATCATCACCAAAATACCACAAAACCTCAAAAAATATTTTTCCATGTGTAAAAAATCTCAAATAAATAAGTTTCAAGATGGAAAATGTCCAACAAAACACAAAATCTGTAAACCCTTGATTATAGGGTGAAAATCATAAAAATTAGTGAGGGTTTCAAGTATTTCACTCTAAGAAACCTCAAACACTCTGGCCAACACTTGGATCATGCCTTATTATGTCTAAAAATTATTTTAGAATCATTTCCCTAGACATGCATTTATTATTTCTTCCATACCCTACATAAAACCTCCATTTTTGGATGAAAAACTTAGATTTTGGCTTTGTAGCAGCAACTCCACCTTTGTATTCTTGACTTCCCTGCATAAAATAACTCAACCAAAACAATAAACTGATGCAGGTCCAGGGATTGGAATCTTTCAACAAACACATTTAGATTAGTCCCAAGTAAATTGCAAAACCCCAACTATCTATCTTGACAATTATCTCCTTTCAACTAGGTCTACTCTAGTAGCCATTAAAACCATGTTTTTGGGCTTTATCACTTTAGCTTCCCAAATGAATTCTCAAATAAATGAATGTTTTTGAAGGCATATCAACTGATGCAGAGCAGGGTGGAGGAATACAAATTCAGACTTAAGAACCAAAAAACCAAATCAGGTTCATATATCTAATCCAGCTTCCATAAGGTCAGCACTATAGTCTTCCAATTCACCACTGAACAACTAAAAGACCAATTCCTTAAAGATAATTGTAAAAACATCCATTGATCATCTAAATAACATCCAAGCTTCCACCTAAGATTCATTTTCCAAATCTTAAAGAAACATCAAGGTATCATGCTCAAGGGCTACAAGAACTAGCCCAATTTTACAAAAAATCCCACCTTTAAACTTCTTGTCATAACAAGATCTCCTAGATAGTCACAAATTGTGCTTCAAAACCACAAATATTCTGGTCAAATACTCTGTACAAGTCTGCTAACTTGCTGCTCCAACAAACCCTCATTTTCCCTCCTAAAATCTAGGGTTTTTCAAGATCTTCACTCAAACAGCCACAATACACAAAACCAAAACATAAAACATGTTGCCCTAGGTCTGCTCAGACCTTCCAACCCTTCCTAAACTCAATCCCAACACAAATCCATGAAAAGACAACTTGAAACCAACATTTTCACATAGAATAGCCACAATACACAAAAACCAAAACATAAAACATGTTGCCCTAGGTCTGCTCAAACCTTCCAACCCTTCCTAAACTCAATCCCAACACAAATCCATGAAAAGACAACTTGAAACCAACATTTTCACATAGAAACTTAACATTATCTGCCTAGACATCATAAGAATTCAGACTTAAAGACTCCCCCTCACCAAGAAAATTCATTCCACACCTAATATACATGCATGCAAGTCTTCCCACTGAGTCACATAGATTTACAGTAGGTGGGAAGAAAAAAATTACATTTTTTTAATTACAAAACAGTGATAAATCTGTTACACGGGCTGCTACAGAAAAATTAGTATTTCTCCCTCCAAAATGAATATTGGAAGCCCTAAATGGAAGCAAATGGAAGCTAATAACAATACTACATGAAAACATGAATGAGAAATCCTTCTAAGAATGTATGGGTTTGTACAGGTGAAGGAAACTCTAAAAATACAGTAAAATCAGGAAATACAATGAAAAATCAGAAATAAAGCATTGAAAACTCTGAATCAAACATTAACCAAACTTTCTATAATGAATAATTAGCCTTGAATGGAATTAAAATAGCAATTACAATGTCTCTCGATCTTCCCCAACGCATGTGCTTGCCTTTTGAACTTCTGTCTTTTTGTCTTCCACTAAAATTGCATTACACGGTTCACCTTTTAAATTTTTTTGTCTTTTTGTAAGACTCACATTACATAATAAATGGTCTGTAAAGCCCTTATTTAACAAAAATAACCCTAAAACACTTAAATTACAAGGTTCACCACATGAATCCCCTTATTGATCAACTTCTTTACATCATGACTCAATTGACCTAATACATACAAAAATGGTATTGAATCCTTATTAAATGGAATAGAATGACCTAAAACCATCTAAGAACACCCCAAATGATCAAATGACCAAATAATAGAAACCACAAGGGTTCAAGTGTTGAAAAGATGGAGTTGGTGCTCTTTCTTTCAAAAGTATGATTGCCAACAACATACAATGTTCACAAGGCCTTTTTGAAGGCATATCAACCTCCTCAACTAACTACAACCACTTTTCAACTTCTTTTACAAGTGTGACCCTTCAACTTCTAAGTATTTGCAAAATGACAACTTTTGGT
>VDFB02277233.1:0-47107 GCA_007258455.2 Sequoia sempervirens | reverse complement strand
AAAATTGATTCAATTATCTCATTTATGAGTAATTTAGCTATCAAATTTTATTATTTATTATCCCCTTACTGTTATGGTCATGCTTAATTCATTGTTCAAATTTAGCTCATTTAGTTAATGCCTTATTTTTGGACTTGGTGCTTCTTCTACTTGAATACTATTTATTATTATGGTGGTTAGTCTAAAATATTTAAGTTGTCGATCATGTATCATGTAATGTTCTTCTCTACCACGTCCAAGATAGACCTTTGGTGGATTGTATAAAGTAGTAGATCGTGAAGAATTTATTGGTTATTGATTCTTGTGTTTGTTAGAACTATGGTGATGTAAATTATTTGTAGTCTTTTGGAATGTGAATGAATGTTGTATGAAGTGTTTGAGAAAAGCTATGAATTATATTTGTAGTCATCTAGATCGCTTGTTGTGGGTGAACATGCAAGTTTATGTGCATGTCATGTATGTGTGGCAATAAATGATGTATATTTGAATTCAAGAATATGCTTAATTGTTATTGTATGCATGTAAATGAGATAGGCTTGAAATGATTGTATGGAATGCATCTTTATTTTTTCAAATAGCAAGCAATTGGGTATTGACTTAGTTCACCAACCATAATTGTGTTTGAATGTATCGTTCTTGTATTATTTGGATATGTTACGAAGCATCCTAATGTTCTAACTTTAGTATAGTGTATGATGTACTATATGCACAAGGATATGGTTACTAAATAACATAAAGGTGTATGTCATGTTGTTTAGATATGATTCAAAAACATAGCTACACAAATATTTTGACATGTTGTAGGGTATGATGGTGCATAATTGTGTTAGCACATATAATTGATTTGTATTATGATTATCTATCATTTTTGTTGCAGTTTCATTTTTTTGAATCTAGTTGTAAAATTTCACCCTCAATAGTTTAGAGGGTTCCTAGAATATTTATAGATGTGATGCAATGCTAATGGAGTAGGAAGGAAACTATGCTCCTATGTGTGTTGTTTCTCCTTAGGTGTATACCTTGTAGAAGAAGTATTGTTGATGTTTTCTTATGTGATGGGCTTATGCTATTATCATATCCCATGAATCTGATCATGGTATTGTGGAAAGAGAGCAACCATGATAAGGGTGAGGCATGTCATTGGGGGACATGATGATGAGGTAATTATGTCAGTGTTAGTAGAGACAGTTTGTATCGATATTTTAGGTGTCAACATAGTGGGTAGAGACCTTAGTCTCAATAAGGATTGTAGGGAGTGGAACCTTGTTGGTGGTAGAGCTACTAGTCAATGATGCATTCCATATGATAAGGGATTCCTAGATCAAGACCTAGATCTATTGATGATGTAAAGGGTAGATCTTAAAGAATCAATATTTTTGGTGAAAGATTGTGTGCCTGCATGGGCACCTTATCCTTACCTTTTTGTAGACTTATAAGAGTAAGCCTAATCCTAGTGGGGGATGATGTAATGCCCACTAGCATATGTGCTATGTGTGTCTTTCAATTTTGATATCATATTTTGTATCGAGTGATTTGACTATGCATTATGGAATACATGTGTTATGATCTTTTGTACTAAACTTTTTAGTGAAGCTTTTCTATTACCATCAAGGTGTTCTAATTGTATACTTTAGATAGTTATGTTGTGATTTTATATTTTTTATCACATGTGTTTTGGATTGTCATCAATCTATCTTATTGATGAAGTTTTGTATTTCCATTTGTTATCCAACTATGTATTACAAGATGCATACATCATGATTTTATATGTTTGAGCTTTTGCAACGTTTTAGCTTCACTTTTTTCATTACATCTCTTTTTTTTAGACTGCAAGAATTGAGTAGCCCCCTATAAACTATAGTGTGCCTAGTAAAAAAATTTCACGTGATTGGTGACATTAGTGTGACACACCCTTCGATACCATGGGGACAAGGGGGAGATTGGACCTCATGACCTATTTCTTGCAACAAGATGCTTTATCCAATCAAGCCAAGGCCTCTGCCTCATTTAATTGCATCTCTTATATGTATTGTTTTTTATATTTAGTTCAACACTGTGTAATATTGTTTATTCAACATCTTGTTATTTTGATCATGTTAGTCATAGATGATTCACTATTAGATGTGATTATTAGATATCATGTCATGAATTATATTGTGTTGGGTGATTTATGTTGTGCTTTGACTATCCTTGTATGGTGCAAGTACACCAAATGTTTAACCTAAGTGTACAATTACAAGTTTCCAGAATGGTGATTAATTAGAGATAGTCATCTTGGGTAAAACATGTTTAACATCCATCTCACTTGATTTGAGTCATGAGAACAATTTAATGAATCCCTATGAAACTTGGATCTAAAGTAGTAGCAACTTTGAAATCCTTGTATTGTGTTTAAACCTATAAAGTGAGTGTGTCCTTTGTGTCTACTTATTTTATCTTATTTTGTTGCATTTTAATTCATTTTGAAGTGTTTTGTTTACAAAATATGTAATATGTTTTAACTTGAAAAGATAATTAGATTGTACCTTGATGAAAAAGGTCTTGTGCTTTATTTTATTGAATAAAAAAAAATCATATTGAGTTTAACTCATTTACAAAAATAATGTACAATTATTACAATTAAAACATTTTACAGAAGACAATGAAATAGGGTCAATTGTTAATTCTTGAAAAAGAAATAGCTTTATAAATTATTTGAGTTTAAAATATCTTTAATAAATGTCTATTAATGAAAATAATCATTTTGAAAATAGTTATTTTAAATGTGAAAGGAAGGAAAAAGTATTAAGGGGTATAGGGAATTATGGATAAAAGGAAAAGGGAAAGCATTTTTTGAAATCACTTAGCACTTTTGAAAAACCTCCTCTACATTTCAAAAATAAATGCTTGGACTTGGATTGGCTTTGGATAGAGATTGCTTAAGAGTAGAAAAAAATTGCTTGAGAGTGCTTACTTCCAAATAGTCTTCCTCAGTTGTTGTAAGTTTATTTTAGAAAAATAATTTTCATTTTAGTCACAATTTTGAAATGATTTCTTTTCATTTGTCATTCCCATAATACATGGGTGCATATGACTTCCTCATTTATATAGATTTTTACTAAGGTAAATTCATTTTGAAGGGACCAAAAACCCTATACATTAGAAAGAACAACTCAAAGCAAACATCACCACCTCCCAAATGGGAGTAAGACACAACTACAACCAAGAATAACCCAACACAACTACTTACAAGATGCATGAAACAAAAGAGTACCCAAGGGTCAAACCTAAATAATTTGATCCAACCCTATAAAATCTCACACCTTTCACCCTACTCTAATATTGAGAGAGAGATTTGAAAAAACCTTTCTTCCACATTCATACAATCGTCCAAAAAATATTATTCTTCCGAGTCCTAATATTTGGGAGAAGTGAGAGGGATTCTCCTTTAGAGAACCCATCCATGAGTGTAACAAAAATAGAGGACTATCTAGCCAAAGTAGCCAAACATTGAACTACCTCAAGAGCAAGTGAAAGCGGAGCTAAAGCTAATGAAATAACAAAATGAGCAACCAAAGTAGGAGGTGGGTGGCCTCACCAATTGGAGTCGATGGAACAAGAGTGAGACTCACCAAAGTCATGTCAATCATGTGAGAAACCCCCTTGAGAACCACGGAAGAAACATGAAGAGAAGATCCAACATCTTGAGAAGACTTGTCATTTTTCATATTTTTGAAATTCATATAATTGTTGAGTTAAATTTATGTTATTAAATGTAATTTCCATGTTAATTGTAGAATTTAAACAATTTTGAAAATTGTTAAAGTGAGCCAAATTTTGTTGAATGCACAAGACAACTGAGAGGGGGGGTGAATCAGTTGTACATTAAAACATCAAACCCTCATTAACATTCAAATCTACATTAATCCTTAGACCTTAACAACCATTAAACTCTTATCATGCATTAGCAAAATATAAACATGAGAAACAGTAATGCAAACACATCCATACACATGAGAACACCATATTTACGTGGAAACCCCAAGAAGGGAAAAACCACGATGAGGATTAGCTCACAATATAAAGTAACTGCAACATCGAATACAATAGGCTCACTGCCCAAAAGAAAGGTCTCACTGCCAAAATAGAAAGAAGATTGTTACAATGAGAAATCCATCTCAAAGCAATAGAAAATTTTCACCACTACACCACTAGTACATTCGCACTCTATGTACAATGTAGACACCTACTCACTGCTTTTAGTTGTCTTAGTCGTCAAAGCTCACATTGCACTTCATACTTTTGCACCTCACATCATAATTCGCATCACACACTTCATCCATCCTCCAACTCAACACACATATATACCCATTGCAACCTTGAAAACAATTCACAAGGTCATCTATACACCTCAAACGTGCAAATTCAAATTAGGTCGGCACCAAAACATTCTTGTGGTGGAAAGGAATGAAGGCAGACTACATCACACCTTAACTCAGACCTAAATCCACTCATACATGCCACACCACACTTCCACAAACACTGAAGAAAATCTGCAATTAGTGTAAACATCCAAGGTCGACTGAACTTGTGTAAACACCATTAAACTTTTAAGTACATGCTTCACCAAATCCAAAGACAACTTGCAAACCACACACAACGCTTAAACATAGTCTAGAATATTCTATCAACATCTTGACATCCAACAAATTCCTTCACAACAACTTTCACCTAAAGAATAAACTCATCGTGTACACCCAGTTAACCTTCCACATACTATAACACAAGAATCCAACATTGCAGAGCACCAAACTTCGAACAACGCAGACTGAGGATAGATATGAGAAATCTAAGCACACCCTCAGATTTGCAAAAACCAGAAACAACACTGTAAAGAAATGTGGAGCAAAACCATTTCTCTCAGACAACACTGCTTTCACAGTTCACATACTGGTGAACACAACTTTCTTTGCACAACGATCCAGGACAAGAAATTTTGGATATAGCACCTCTAAACAACATATCTAGACCGAATAAGCAAATCTTCAATGCAGAAGAAATGTGGACCAAAACACTGAACACTACTCTGCTACACTGAACTCTTTACCATATTGTTTCCTCTTTTATTCAAATTTTCTCAAAAGCACTTAGAAACCAAGCACCACAAACATCATTTCATCATCTATAACACTTTCTCATCACCACCAAACCAACTGCACTACAACAATTCAACCACACGCATGCTTATCAAGGCAACACTAGAGGTTGACATCAATGGGACTACTAATGACATCAATGCAACAACAAAGATCTGTTGACATCAATGACAACACAAACTACACAGACTTCCAACAATCTCCCTCTTTGTCATTGATGGTAACACATGATATGAAAAACCACCAACAAAAAAAGCAACAGCTTTGATCACTAACACATACTGCACAATAGTGCACACTACTCCCCCTTACACAAACAACTATCATTTCCAACACTTTCTCTTTCTCCCCCTTACTTCATAAGGTTTTTCAGTTAAATCTCTCCCCCTTTGACATCAATGGCAAAGGGCAACATCCCCTTTGACATCAATCACACATGTATTTGTTATGCAGCTTCCTTTTCTTCTATTGCACTATGTTTTCTTCACACCTTCTCTGCACACTCCCTTAGGAATTGCACAACATACTACCTGAACCAACAACCTCTTTGCCTGGAATCGCCATAGGCGATAGGAAAACAACATATCATTGCGGTAATGACGAAAACTGCTTTCGGCCAGGGTGCAACAGAGCAATGCCACTCCTTGCTCCCGCGGGGTAGCCGCCAACTTATCGATCAAAACAAGGAATGGATATTGAAATCCATTGAATTTAATGCATAACCTTGTATGCATCTGGTTGAAAGGAGGGACAATAACCCCAAAACGCAAAGGAAATAATCAAAAGTATCAGCCAGGAAGGGCAGCGGCGAGATATGCGCAACTTGATCCTTTAGCAGGCTGGAAGCTCGGTTCACCTCATTCTCGCAGCGCTTCTCCTCAAAGCGATCTGGGATTGAGATATGCTTTGTCTTGAATGATTCTTTGGATTCTTTGAAATGTTAATAGCACTTGTATTATCACAAAAGATAGAAATAAGTTTATCATATACCTTTGTGATATCCTTGAAGTTTGCTTCATCCACAACCTTGGTATTGCAACAAGATGTGCTCTTAATGTATTATGCTTCTATAATAGTAGATAATGACATTGAATCTTGTTTTTTATTTAGCCACACCAACTTGTTTCCAAGAAAGAATGCACTACCACTTGTAATTTTTTTGTCATCCACACAACTTGCCCAATCTACATCTGTATAAGCATTCAGAGAAAAATCAGTATTCTTTGGATACCATAAGCCATGTTCTAGAGTGACCTTCAAGTATCTGCATATTCTCTTCACTGCTGCCACATGTGACTCTCTAGGATCTTCTTGAAATCTAGCCACAAGGCAAACTACATGCATGATATCCGGTCTGGTAGCAATTAGATACAACAGTTCAATCATTGATTTGTACTTGCTCTTATCAGCCTTAGAAGATTCATCATTTTTACTCAGTTTGCAACCAATAACCATAGGAGTACATACCAATTTAGAGTCTTCCATTCCAAACTTCTTTAGCATTTCCTTGACATACTTTGATTGTGAAATGAATATACATTTTTCTGTCTAATTCATTTGTAGTCCAAGGAAGAAATTCATCTCCCCAAACATAGACATCTCAAACTCTTTCTGCATATTTTCTACAAAGTTCTTACATACTTCTATTTCCTCCAAAGATTATCTCATCGACATACATAACCATAATCAAGCTTTGATCTTTTTCAACTTTAAAGCAAAGATTGCTATCTACGGTACCTTTATTGAATCCTTGCTGCAACAAATACCTATCCAATCTTGCATAAGAAGCTCTAGGAGCTTGCTTTAATCCATACAATGCCTTCTTCAATCTACAAACCATATTAGGGTTATCTGATAACTGAAATCCTTTCGATTGTTCAATGTAAACTTCTTCTAGTTCACCATTAAAGAATGCAAACTTCACATCCATATGATATACTTTGAAATCCTTATGTGTTACAAAAGCCAAAAACATCCTAATACCTTCCATTCTTGCCACCAAAGCAAATGTTTTCTCAAAATCTATTTCTTCTACTTGTGAGTAACCTTTACACACGAGTCTTGCCTTGTTCCTAACAACTTCTCCACTCTCATTCAACTTATTTTGAAACACCCACTTAGTTCCAATCACATTCTTGTTTGTCAGTCTTGGGACAAGTTCTCCAGTCTGATTCTTTTTAATCCGCATCAATTCTTCTTCAATAGCCTTCATCCAAAATTCATCTTTGCATGTGTCACCCACTGTTTTAGATTCAACTTTGGACGATAAACATAAGTTCACTTGTTCTTTTGTCATAGCAGTTTTTCTTCTTGTCAATACACCTTTGTTTTTGTCACCAATGATCAGATCTTCAAAGTGATTCTTCTACACATACTTAGGGATCTTAGGGATCCTTTTTGGAGCTTCTTCATTTTCAACCTGCACTTCTTTTTCCTTACCTTCATCATTTTTTTCTTCTCTGCAAGAGGACTCATCTGATTCATATCCATCTATCACTACTGAGCTTTTATGTAGGTCTTCATCCACCTTGACACTTGCACTTCCAACTATCATTTTCAACCTCTTGTTGTAACATCGGTAAGCTTTGTTTTTTGTAAAATATCCAAGGAAGATTCCTTCATCAGATTCTACATCAAACTTTCCTAAGTTTCCTTCATCTCTTCTAATATAGCATTTGCTTCCAAACACTCTGAAATACTTGATAGTGGGAGTTCTTCCATACCACAACTCGTAGGGAGTCCTTGAACTATTTGTCCTTGTTTGAGCTCTGTTAAGTATGTAGATTACAGTATGAATTGCTTCTCTCCAGTAGACTTCTGGTAGGTTTGCTTCTTTCATCAATCTCCTTGCTACTTCCTGAACAATCATATTCTTGCTTCTTTAACCATTGTCCTTGTTGCTTCCCTCCACTCTACTATTCTAATTTTTTATTTATTGGCTTTGTTTTTTTTGTATTTCCATCAATTTGTTGTAGTTGCCTAATTGACCTAGTTAATCAAGCCAATTAAATTCCTGATCAACACATCAACCACCATCCCCCCACAAAAAGAGGGCCAAAACCATGATCATCCATTCTGGCTCTTCCTTGAGGATAATAGCCAAGTGGTCTTGTATGATGATTTAGTGTCCTTCCTAGTGATGTAAGTGGAAAGGTATGGTTTAGACCTTAGATCCATTTTCCCACATCATAGTAGGTATTCCTAGTGTTGTGGATGTCAATTATGTCTTGGGAAGTTCTATGTAGTGAATGTTGCTCTTATATTATTCCTCGCATTTCTGAGAGAACAAGATCATGAACTAGTGTCTAATCTTCGTTATGGAGGATGCTCCATCCTCTCTAATTGTTGTGACAACTTGTTCAATGCTTTGTGAAATCTTTTGCTTGTGTTGCCACGCTGCTTGTATTAATGATGATGTTCTATGTGTCATTGTGCTTTGTGACAACACCTTGTGCATATGAAAGCATGCAATGCCACATGTAAATATCACACTTACAATGAAAAAAAACTATTTTTATTTTATTGTTGTCTCACAAGAAAGTATGTGGCATTACAATAAGCAACTCGAAACACTTCTAAATACTCATCCATGAATGAAATTCAACAAAAACTCGATTTACAAAAAGATACAATGCAATTCAAATAGAAAAGGTCCATAAGTGATCTAAACACTAAAGGATACAAACAAGTCTTTAGACAATCAATATGAGACAAATTCTACCATTGTCAAAATAGAATGTCATGTTTGACTAAGGTCAAAACTATTTTCATGCATAATATCGCCTAGACAAGTTTCCAAGCAACCAAAATTCTCTAGGCCATAACAAAGCATATTCTCTAGACCATGAAGAAATAACATACCCTACAAAATTTCAAGAGCTAAAATGTGTCATGCTTGACTATGTCAAAATTGTTACCATGCATAATATTGCCTATAAGTTCCAAAGCAATCAAAATTCTCTTAGACCATAACACAATAACATATTATCTAGACCGTAACAAAATAACATACTCCACAAAACTTCAAGGGCTGAAATGTGAGAAATTGCATCCATTTGCATCTCACTGTCACTTAAGCTCCTCCATTCAATGCTTTAAGAAACCCATTTATTGTAAACTGAAAAAGTGTGTTTCCAAATGTCTTGATTAAGTGTATGGGAGTTAAGTGCAAGTAAGCATGTGTAGAGCTGGTTGTAGAGTTTGCAAGTGTTTCAAAATTTAGACCTTTAGACCTACTAATAAATGTCTTTGTAGCCCTAAGAAGGCAATTAAATTTGTTCTTGTGTGTTTATTTTATGATGTTCTTTCAATTCATGTTCTTTATTTCATGCATGTAAACAGCTACGCTCCAAGCTAAACACTTCAGCTCTTGTTTCAAGATGTTAAGATTGTTTTCTTGAACAATTGCAAACGGGGCAATGAATTAAACAATCAATTTGGTAGTTACATTATACAAGATTAATGTAGGTAAATTAGTTATTAAACATCTTCATAATTATTACAAAGTCAAAAATAGCCACAACTCAAACTAAATGATCCTATTGGCAACATTTAATCATGCGTATTAAAATAAAACTTTTGGACATTTTAAAACCATTGAAACCAATTAATGCAGCTTCTTGTTAAGTTTCAAGCTTCATCTCACAACTAGATACTAAGAATGTCTGTCATACCAAAAGATTTTGTAAAAATAAAATAAACATCACCAGCATTGAAAGATAAGCTAACATGTTTTATCCATCTGAATGCACTATTCTGTAAGCTTCCGTAAAATACCAAACTTAAAATTACAATCTTATTTTCCTCGTCCCAAAATATTTATGATAAGTTATGCCCCAGGCCCCTTCAATCAAATTCCACTAGTGAGGTTTTTAATTTTCAAGAAAGCAAAATCTAGGTGCACATATCGTTCTAAAATACCTCTCAAATTAATAGGAATGATAGCATATCACCAAAGGTCCATATTTTATTTTAGTCCCCCAATACATCTCCCTATTCGACTTACAATTCAACATAGGACACTACCAAAATTGTATGATAAAAACCTGCACTTGCATTCGCTAAATCTTATAGCAAGCATACCTCTAAATTTGTTTTCTTGTTGCCAAAGCATTTTATTTTCAATGCTTGTTTTCGTCACTTCAACCTCAAGGTAATTCTTAAGAATTGTTACATCAAATGCTACATTGCCATTCTCTAGGTTCATCAAATAAAACTAAGCAACAAGTACAAAGAGGAAAGATGCAATGAATCATCCCTAACACTAAACTTTCCCCATGCAAAATAGTAGGGCTACACTAGCAATACATGCAAATCAAGTTACATACGCAAATGCTATTATATAAATGCTTTTCAAACTTTACTAACCAAACGCATCATTACCATTAAATTAATAACAGAGCTTGGAAATGATATATGCACATATGGAACTATATCTAATAAAATATTCCATAACTAAGTCAAAAGCAGGAAGAAACGTTTCTTGGAACTTTACTAATTAAAAAACTACTCAAAAAACTGATTAATTTAAGGGAGCAAGCTTTAACTGTAACTAAGAGGCTATTGGCCCACTGAGGATCAAATCTGGGTGGTTTGAATTTTTAGTTTTTTTAAAGTAAAAAATTAAAAGCAAAAGTAATCAAAAAAAATAATCAATTAAATTACAAATCACTATTCTCTTATCAAGAAGTTAAAGACTTGTCTCAGGTTTCCACGCGATGGCCTTGCACTGGTTGCAAAATTGCAAATGTAAACAAGTTGTCGCCGAACATCCCATTTAGAAACCATAGTACTTCTAAAAGTCCTTCCGTTATCAAAGATTCCTACAAAACAAGATAGATGCACTGAGCGAAATGCAAATTTGGCTTTGAGCAAGAAAATAACTTAAAATGGCTAATAAATTTAAAATTTATTTTAGGGCATATAAAGGTCTAATGTTATTACAATAATGTTGAATTACCTAACTAATCCTCTATGCCCACTGCACATCTCTTCAGCAATGAATATACTGATCTTACTATTTCAAACGATGCCATATTTTATTTGCATTTTGGAGCATGTGAGAAATCACATCATAGCAATACAATGGATGTATAACCATAGCCATAAACAAAAGATGTTATCAAAATGCAAGACAATTCTAACACCACAATAGCATACACTGATCTTACTATTTCAAACGATGTCATATTTTATTTGCATTTTGGAGCAAGCGAGAAACCACATCATAGCAATACAATCGATGTATAACCATAGGCATAACCATATAAAAAAGATGTTAACCAAATTCAGACTAGGTTTGTACATTTGATTGCAAGTTATAAGACACAAAGTTTGAAGGTATTGACCACCAGCAAAACTTTCATTAATTAAAAAATGAATCAATACACCTGTAATGTTCAACAAACCTCTATGCTTTCAGAATTATTTATGCCGATAGCAATTCCTGTGTGTAGAAGAAAAAATACCGTACACCTCCCATAAGGCCAAAACTATCATAACAATAAACCAACGAGCCCACATATTGCTTACCTAGTCTGAGTCCCTAATAAACATAAAAAACTAGAACCAATACAACATTTTAAAGGTCGTTCATTCAAGGTTTTGCATTTTAACAGCTGGTTTTTGCCTAAAAAGGTGTGGTTTTTGTGGTAACTGATGTTTATTCTAATCTATTTCTTGGCACACGGGCACTATCTTAAAATTTAAATAATGTTTTGACATTATTCATCATCGTTTGTTCTCTTGTAATTTCTTCATTCAGGTTTCGTTCTTCTAAAGAAAGAAAGTATACTTGGGTTAGGACATTACAACAACAGTTTCTTTTCAAGTTGATTGACTGTTTTTGAAACCCAACTATACTGTTCGCTCAAAAATTCTGTTCGAAGAAATGCTAGAGCTTTTTGGTCCATGCATATCTCAAAATTGCCATTTTAGGTATAGGTTCCAAGTTTTGATGATGTCAATAACTGTTTCCAACTCCGCCAAATACAAGATATCTTGACTCTCTGTCGTGAGCAGTCCTGTTTTCATATGTTGCAACCTTGTAATATTCTGCTTGGGATGGCTCACATGGCATGGCTGCAGGAGTTGTTGCATGCTACAAATGGTTTTAATTGGTTGAATAGTGTTTAATGGTTGTATTTGTTAGACATTGATTTACAAAGACTGCTTCACATTTTTCTTAGTTCCAACCAATAATTAAGTTGATTCCAAAATATAATGGCTGTAATTATGTCAATCTTTTTTGTCTAGAACAATTTTCTTATCCTTGTGCATTGTGAGAACATGCTCTCTTTGTTTGAATTTGATATTTTCAGAGATTGCATTCCTAATTGGGCATTATATTGTGAATGGACTTTGATGTTAGGTGCATAGGTGTCCTAATGTCTTAACATGGTTAGATATGCAAAACTATGCCTCATGTATAGTTCACTTTCATTGTGTGAATATTTTTAAGCTTTCTTAAGATTAAATGAGCTCCCAAAGTCAATATGTATTATAGTTTCCTTCGTATTAATTATTCCTCAAGTATTAATCGTTTTGAAATTTTCATATGGTTTTCAACTAACCTTCTGGTGGTTTAATGTTTTCTCATCTTTTAAGAACTGTTTTACCTGCTTTTTTGCTTTTTGGCTGTTATCTGTAATCTCTCAAATTCACTAAGTAGACAATACTAGCTTCTGGTGGTTTAATGTTTTCTCATCTTTTAAGAACTGTTTTACCTGCTTTTTTGCTTTTTGGCTGTTATCTGTAATCTCTCAAATTCACTAAGTAGACAATACTACTACCATGCTACTTATTTAACAAATGGCAGTGCTATAGAGGAATTAAATGTCAAACAAAACAGAGAAGATTAAGTGATGGAAATGAAAGAATTCACCATAGCAACACTCAAATTTATTCTGGAAATACCCCAAAAGGGAAACCCAGTTTGGTAATGGTAATTACATGTCTATTTTTATTTATTGATCACCAAGATTATGCACAGAGAGTTGATACAACTGGAAACTGCTACCATGCTCATTGTCAAGCTCAAGAATGACTACAATCAGCTGAATTCCTCCTATCTTGATCACCACAACAATCACACAAGCCTCCCATGATAAAGTTCATGCTCTCCACGCCCTTAAATAAATACTGGAACATCCCCCTCATGCACTACAAGGATCCGAGAATTTAATTGGAAGTGAAGAAGTCAGACTGTTCGTTTTAAATTCCAGATTTCACCAATTGTATCAAAACTGCCAGTTGTCATCAGGGGGCAGTTTCACTTCCTATGCATAGTTATGCTTCTGCGTCAGAAGTTTTCAAATTCATCACAACAAATTTCAAGAGTTTTTTGCTGCTGATATCTTTTGAGAATCTTCATACTGATGATCCTAAACTTTTTCCAGATACTTATGGATCAGGATGAGTTGTATTTTCTTGATATGTATTTTTTTAAATTCTGAGTGATGCTTGTAACAATTCAAACACCACTAAACATAATTGGGATGACTACGAAAATAACATTAAAAACAAATGGCATCCCGAGCATCTCATGGAAACCCTACTTTGGCGGCATCCTGTGCTTCTCATGGAATCCCTTCTCTGGCGGCGTCCTGTGCTTCTTGTTGGTTGAATATTTTGTAAACTTAGGAGGTTTGGCAAAATGGTGATTTCAACACAGTGTGTGAGTTAAACTCTCCTATTTAAGGGAAGGCTCCCCCTATCTAACTAACTAAAAACAAATATGGGTGGAATGATAATCTTTCCTCTTGTTTCAGGAGAGATTAAACTCTTTTCTCTTCGCAGAAAAGTAATATAAACTTTTAAATAAAACTATAACATTAGTTTGTAATAAATTTAGTAGAAAGGAAATGAAGTTTCCCGAAAGCTCAAAGACTTCCTTCACTTCCTTCGGGACGGGAAGACAATCTCAAGCGCAAAGTCTTGAAAATCTGCAATCCTATCTACCCTTTTGAAAGATAATTCTAATGATAATATACAGCATAAGACAGCACAAAGTCTGCGAATATGATGTATCTATTAACTATTATGAATGGGAATCGTTACGAGCACAAAGACTTGTAATTCTTTTTAACTTCTAAATTATGAATTCAATCTTCAACATTTACAGCACAAAGTCTGAAAATATTTCAATTGAAGCTCTCCCTAGCAATCTTCCACAATCTCCAAATAATTACAAAGTAATGCTCCAAAATGACATAAGAACACAATGGATGCAAAGTAGGACTTCAACACAAAGTCTGAAATCTGTAACTCTTTGATATTACTTGAAAATGAACAACTTATAACTATAAAGCTCAAAGTCTTTATGAGTACAAATTTCTGCAGAATTTTCTTGCTTGCCAAAAAGATACAAAATTACAAAGGACCCTCTCAAGTATTTATAGGAGAGAGGTCATGAGAAAAAGGTGGGAGGATCCCAACTAACTTGATAAATTCTCTCAACCACCAACTACTTGCAATTGACTTATTCCAAATTACAATCCTAATTTATCTTGACTTGTAATTTGATTACATGTAATTACAATCTTCAATAATGCGAGTAGCATGGCCACTTGCCATTACAATTTTTGACTTTACATGTAATTTGTCAAAACAAAATTACAAATGCATAATTGAAATTATTCTAAGTGTCCAAGACACGACTCTAACTACATCATCCTTCATTTGCGATAATCTTCATGTTGCTTCAAGATTTTAGAACTTGAAGTATTCAGGATTGGTGAAGACATCTCGAACTTGGAACGGGAATTTGCATTCTTAATGATCTTTGTGTTCTTGGCGAACTTCAACCTTATCACAAGCTTGGAGTAGTATCATTTCTTTAGGAAGGAAGTTCTTCTCTTCGTTGCGTTCCTTTTCCATGCTTAATTCACTTTGTCCCTAGATGGCTTCATGAGGATTATTGACCTTCAGGCTGCTCCATGAATTACTGTTGTATCTCTTCTTCTTTTGTTCACTGATGAAGAACCCATAACACCTTATTCAAGATGAAATTGTTATAAAACAATGCCCATGCCTTGATTTGTTGGTTTGATAGATCATGTGTGCAAACAAGACAGACAAGGGAAGGGATAAATTGATGCAAAAATGGGCTCACAAGTGAATTTCGGGTTTTGGAAGGCCGATAACAAGTGCATAGTGTAATCAGGATTTTTGGGACATATTGCAAGTTATAAAGTGCAAGGTAGGAAAAATGAGAGGTCATTGCAAGTTTTCATTTTAACTTGTAACCTTGGTCAAAATCTCCTACTTGTAGTCAGATTATGAAAACCCGATTTTCAACCAAGGGCATCATTTTTGCAAAAAATGATAATGATGATGAAGAAAAATGGTAATGACAAATCAATATGAAATGAAGGCAAATGAATGAAAAGCGAATGGGAAGGCGAATGAAAGAGAGAGAGAAACGTTTTTATGAATGAAGGGAGAATGAATAATGATGGCATATGAATGAAGGGCATATGAAGTGGAAAAACGCGTTTTCAGCCATACGCGTTTTTTTATAATATGCAATCTCAATCTCCATAGAAAGGCAACCCAAGAACAAAAGATTTAAAGCAACAAAAACAGAAAAATAAAAAAGAAACAAAGAACATACCTGCAACAAGAGTTTACAAGCCAAAATAAAGAAAAATAAATAAATAAATAAAACCCTAGGCGCCTTGAGCAAACTCAAATCTGCAAAAACGTGGCAATGGTAGAGCAAAAATGAGGGATTTAATAAAGTTGCAGACCTTGCCAAGTGTTCTTCATGCCAAAAATCTCTCCAATCGGGGTGCATATGAGCAAGAGCAAGTTAAAAATCCACAAAAACACTTGCAAAACTAATTTCGGGTTTTTTGATGCTCATTGCAAGTGAACAAAATAACTTGTAAAACTTCATTGCAAGCATTTCGGGTTTTTTGATGCTCATTGCAAGTGAACAAAATAACAAATAACTTTAAAAATGCCCTTTACTTGCAAATCGGGTTTTTAAATACACTTTGCAAGTGACTTTAAGTGAAATCGGAACTTTTTAAGTCATTGCAAGTAAACTTTTAAAAATAAAAAGAAATAGGAACTTTTTTAAGTCATTGCAAGTGACTTTTTAAAAAGTAACTTGTAATAAGAGCAAAAAGTTCCTATACCTGTAAGTTACACAAAAAGTTCCTATAACTTAAAATTAAAACAAAAAGTGACATGTAATAAGAGCAAAAAGTTCCTATCACTTACTTGTAATAAGAAACCAAAACCCCTACTTGCAGTGATGCCCCAAAAACCCGAAAATGACCAAAAACATGAGAAATGACTCAAAATTTCACGAAAACGGACGAGTGAGTAAAAAGTGCTAACCCAAAGGACTATAGACCCAAAACTGAAATTTTCTTACCTTTTCACCTCGTAAAACGTGCCTTAGAAGAGAAAATCTTCAAATTTTATCAAAATTTTGATAGGTTATCCCAATTTTTAACAAGTCAAAAATTAGGGACAACACTTCTCTGGCATTGGGTGCTATTGGCGCGGGCATTTGTGGCAGGGATGGCTCCCAATTTGACGGCGGTAGAGCTTTTACTGCGAAAGACTCTGGTTCGGGGCCTAGTGGAGGTCGTTGCAAGGGCAGCGACCATATGGCTAAGGCCAGGTCTGCTGTGCGGCTCCAGACTGGGAGGGCAATGACAAGAGGATTCATCCCTGTCTCCAATGCAGTTTCAGTGGATCTGAAGGCGGAGACAGAAGAGGAAATAGAGGAGAACATTTTTGAGCTTTCCAAGACTGGAGTGATTTGTCGATTCAAGGGCTTTTGGCCTAATCTCCCTCAGCTGCATTCTTGGATTTCCAACAAATGGCAGCCTTTAATCTCTGGTAAAATTCTTATTTTCCCCATGGCTAAGGGGTTTTTTGTGGCTAAGTTTGACAATGCTTAGGACAGAAACATTATTCTTTGTGACAATTTTTTTAGCTGGGAGAATAAATTTATGTTGATGATTAAGCCTTGGCACGCTGATTTCAACCCTGCTTCTGAAACTTTTAGCAAGATCCCGATTTGGGTACGGCTGCCTTACCTTCCCCTCCACTTATGGTTTGACCCCCTTTTGGAAGAAGTGGATGATGCCCTAGGTGATTTCTTGTTGGTAGATGCTACTACTTCTGACATACTTCATTCCACCTTTGCCCGAATTTTAGTTGAAATGGATGTTTCAAAAGGGCTGCCTGCTGAAATTTTAATTAAAACTTCAAAGGGTTCTTGGATTCAAGCCTTGGACTATGAAGGGATTCCCTTCCGCTGTAGAAGATGTTTTAAAACAGGTCACGCTGCTACACAATGTGGTTTCGAGAAAATTGCTTCAACTTCTTGGTGGAAAGGTGCCTCTCAACAGACATTATACTTTGGCTGCTGGCTTTCATCTTCATGAAAGCAGCGACCTGGCGTGGCACGGTAAGGCGGCGCAAGTGGAAGATGGCTAGATCATAGTTAAAAGCAAAAAAGATAAATCCTCTCGGCCATCTTTCGACATGACTCTCTGCTCCCACA
Organism: Sequoia sempervirens; assembly: GCA_007258455.2. Taxonomy (NCBI): domain Eukaryota; kingdom Viridiplantae; phylum Streptophyta; class Pinopsida; order Cupressales; family Cupressaceae; genus Sequoia; species Sequoia sempervirens. Next base: position 29,446 of record VDFB02277233.1, on the reverse strand, counting down.
AGAAAAGTGTAAAATGTAAATCTTAATTGGTCTTGTTTTGGAGCTGGTCTTTTTCGCTGGCTGCTTGTTGTCTTTTCTGCAGCCTTGCTCTTTTTTGTTAAAGGGTTTCGGGTCCCTTCAAAATCTGTTTTTTCCTTTATCAAAAATAATTCAAACACCACTCCTTCAATTTCATGTTGAGGCTTTGATTTTATTTTCTTATTCCTATGATCTATTTTCATAGGGCAGTTTACATAGTTGTTATGAATTCTCCATTTTGACCATTACCAATATGGCTTAAGTGTTCTTTAGTTGTTTGGGATTACAAAATTTTCGATATGATAGTAAGGCCCTTCTACAGACTTAAAGATTTCATATTTTCTGCAAGCGTAGGTAGTCTCACCACTCTGATCATACAATATTCTAGACCCTAATTTCTAAGAGCTGCCCACTTCCTAACAGCTCTAATACCAAGCAGGAACTTATTGCCCATTTACATTTTAACTTTAGGTCACATTTTATAATTTCTTTTTTCATTCTAGATCTTGTTTGAATACTACAATCGCATTATAGTGTTGCTCGTGTGATGCAGCCTATATTACCAACCTTATTTATTTCTAAAATCTCAAATTATATAATGCCAATGTCAATTAACTTAAGCCACATTGGATAAGTCCTACTGCCCTGAGAATTTGGGTTTGGGAAAGAGATGTTCTTCTCCTATACCCCCTTGCTTATCTTACCATTCCCCTTGACCTTTGATTCATATATTTGAATTGACTTCTAGTTGTTGTATTATCTTTCTCATCTATTCATCCTCTCCAACAGGTTACTATGTATTGTCCTATTGTTTTTGTGGTGCTTGAAACAATTGTGAGTATCTTCACTACAGGTTTTTGTGGTATTATCCTGTTGTTTTTGTAGTTCTTGAAATAATTGTACAATTTTATCTTCACTGCAAGATTAATATTGGCCTAAGTGAGGATGGATCAGAAATATTTACGAAGGCTTTGATACCATTTAGACACAATCCTACTCATACATACAACTAATTTTAAGATACCAGCTCGATGACTATAGCACCTACATGTACACTCAAGACACGCACACAACATATTACATCAAATTATGTCACAATAAGGGTACTCCTTATGTTCATTGTCATTAGTCATTACAACTTTGGGACTCTAAGCAACTCTGTCTCCATCAACCAAAATCAGGATAGCAAATAAAAAAGCACAATAGTACCACAAAGTACTAAACAATCTATTCCATTCATGCCTCACTTGATTTGCCAGCACAATCACCGAGTGCCTATACTGAGTATCAAAATTTCAGTTACACATAGTTACCTAGAGACTCATACCTTAACCCTTAGTACTCATCTCTCATACGAAAAACGTGTCCCCATCTCAGATACCCATATGGGAACATCTCTAGACATTAGGAGACTTCAAATGAATATTCTTTGCATCTCCTAGAAACATCCCTTGAAAAATGGGAAACTTTATTCTATAGAGGATTCTTAGATATATCCTATTAATTACACTAGGTTTTCTTAAAGTGCTTGTGTGTAGTTGGCAAAAGCTAAAAGTACTAAAAACTAAAAAATATATACTAATAGCTCTGTTACGTAGTGCTTCCAGGACACCAATGCCAGGAAACAAGAAAACGCATTTACAAAACGACACTGGATGAGAGGCCTTTTCTTGGGGAACAGCAAGGGACAGCAATTAAAAATAGGGAAAAATTTTAAAATATAAGAAATTTAAATTAGTCATATTACTAGACATTCATCGTATTCTTTAGAGAACCATACATTACATAACACTAGAGTTGAATTGAGAATTCACATGAGATACAACACCCAAATTAACAAAATTTCATTGTTTTCATTATCAACGTGCATATATAGCAAGTACAAGAGAAGACCTTTCAGAAGCAACTTCTTCAACCCTCAACCTAGAAATGAGTGTATCATCCTCTTCCTTCATGAAACACTGAACTGATTGGAAAAGGAGAAGAAGAAGAATAAAAGAGGAATGAAATCCCATCATGATAACCACTGTTATAAGTAGCTTGTAAATTACAGGCATCAAGTAGAAAAAGCACACAAGGTTTGCTCTTCTTCCCCAAAATTGATCTGATGACATCAAAGTAAGCAGCATTTTTCCTTCCCATATCAGCAACATTAAATAGGTTTTCTTTTGACAAACAACGAATAGCACATCTGTTCCAGAGAGCTTCAAGATAAACGCATTTAGATTGATACAGGCAAAATCTAAATTATTATTAGCAATAGCTGAATGATCAAAATAGATTATGCCTCAAACTTATTGTCATCGTTTTCACTTTATCTGTCTAAAATATTATTAAACATAAATAAAGAGTTTGTTTCCAGGATACCCAACTATTTCAGCTGTATTCTGGTTTGTTTCAAAATATTCTATATCTTATTCATAGTTTTATCAGTTCTAATTTCAGCTACAAATTTTCAGTAAGAACAGAATCTGGAAATGTTTATCCACTATATCTCAAAGCCCCTTTACTTCTCTTTTTCTTTATTTTTTGGGGGATTCATGGCCACACAAGGAGGGCCAGATGTCACCCTCTTTTCCAATTAGTTTCCAGTAAAAGAAAGGGCCCGGCGACAGCATGACAGACATTTTCAAAGCATCCCCAAAACATATCAGGGACGGGGACAGGGGACATCTAAAAAATATCCAGCAATGGACCCTCATATAACATAGATTAATAGACTAGTTATTTTCTATTTTTTGCATAAAAAATTACAAGTCTTTTCAGAACAGAAAATTTTCTTATCAAATCTCAAAGAGGTAATAGTACAAAGAAAAATAATAATAGACTTAAGATGTGTACATTGAAGAGCACACAGGAAATACTGAGAGGGGGGGGTGAATCAGTATTTCAGTCTTTTTGAAACTTTAAACCAGATTAACTATGTAAATCAGAAATCAGATCATAAACCAGCAACATAAAACATCAATGCAAGATGAACACCAGGATTACGTGGAAAACCCTTTCGGGTAAAAAAACAACAGAAAAATATTACTTTTATTTATCTTCAAAGGGCACCAACCCTATTTACATAGGTGAGCACCAACCCACCGAGAGCACCAACTCTCCTTCGAAGCACCAACTCCGATTACATTTAGTGAGCACCAACCCACCAAGAGCACCAACTCTCCTTTGAAGCACCAACTCCAAATACACTGAAGCATCAACTCGGTGGCTGAAGCACCAACTCCAGACTTCAAATACAAACCTACAAAACACTGATTCAAGCAATGCCTTCACATGAACTACGAGGCTCTCAACACATAAATGCTGTCCAAAAACAGAAAACTGATTCAGCAACTTTAACAGATGCAAATAATAACATTCCCTGGAAAACTCATAATCTCCTCACACACAAAGTATAACATATCACGTCCCCTATTTGCATGCATCAACTCTTACGGGAGCTGCATACCCAGCACTAGACTCAAACTGATTTTCAAGGTTTTCACATTATTCCGACTACACAAGAAAGGATAGCAACAGTATATTGAACACCACGTCCGCCAAAACATTTAGGCAAGAAAGAATACAAACTGCTGCACCAACAAACTTTGAAGTCTCTTTGCACACAACGCACTAAAAGAACTTGCACCAGAATAAGCAAGAATATGTCTACACAGCTGTTCAATATTCTCGTCTCTAACTCCTCCAACATTACCCTGAATTACCAGAAAACTCTAAGCATATACACAGGCAGAGCATAATTTCTGAAGACGCCTACAGCATATATTCTGATAATGAGCCGCTCTCATCCGATAAAGGAAAAGTCCACAAAACCATCCGACAGAATTTTCTGAAGCAGGAAACACTCTTCCCAAAATACAATGATTCCAATGTAATGAGCATGAAAACAGGCTGCTCAAAGTCACTTCACTCAGGGACTGTAAATCAGAATACTCTTCAAATCAGGAACTCTGTATCATCGTGCAGCCAAAAGAGTCCACATCTCTCAACTCCGTCTCACTATAGTTATGCTTTCATTTTCTCCAAAAGTCTTTTACACAGCATTCATATAATCCAGGCTCCCTGATTCTCAACACAGAATGAAAATAATCTTCAAGCAAAAACACCAACCACACATGAAAGGAGTGAAGTCATTATATATTAAAAACGACACTTCTTCAATCGATGCCTCACATACAAAAACAGACCAGAATCTGAAAGACGTCCAACATAATGACCCGCTAATTCGTGTCTAAGCTTCACCTCATGCAAAACGACAAAGGCATCAGAAAAATTCCAAATGACTTCTCATTATGTAGCTCAACTTAAGTCACCCAGACACCTACAGCTCGACTCACAATAACCTCAGAGAAAATGTCGAACCTCATTTTTTAAAAAAAAAAAACTAACTCCCAAAGTAAAAGACTTCGAAAATCTTCAGAAAATGGAACAACATAGCTGCCTGGAGCCGTCAGACAGAATTGGCATAAAGAAGACGTTTTTTTTATAAGACCACCTCAGTTCAAAAATAATATGTCCAGATCACCATCTGCCCGATTCACATGAAGACAAAATAATTCTGAAACCACTTTGATTAAAATCAGAAGCCGTCAGAAGACATGGTCAATAATATTAAAGAAGTCGTCCTTATAAATATTTCTGAAGCCATTTCAGTAGGCGCCCGATAAAAATAGCTGAAGCCATTACATGAAAGCAAATATCGAAGCAGAAAGAAACGTCCGATTTAAAATTTTTAAAGCTGTCCAGAAAGATAGAAGAAGCCGTTCCACACATTAGCATTCACTGCTGAGAATAATATCTTTTTGAATTCGATTACTCCTTTTTAGTTTTTGCGCACTCAACTATTTGCCAGAGATATCTAATAATAGAAGATTCGGATGAAGGAAACCGCCTGTAGCCGTTTCACAAAATATTATCACTGCTTTCACCGAAAATAAAAGGAAAACCATTACCAAATATAAGATCCATGACTTTATAAAACTTCAAATGTTATTTCTAAACAAATTCTCACAGGCATGATACTTAGTTCAAGAAGCCATCAACCTTAAAGAATTTCCGATGCCATTTGAATATTAGCTGCCTCAAAAAAAAACGTTTCATAGTATTATACCTCCAAGACATCTGTCGACCACCTTATGTGGAATAAATTAGATTTCAAATATGGAGACAATTAAATTCAAACCATAAAGAGCGATGCAACAAACATTATTCAAGCCGCTAGAAAGAAATCTCTGTAGTGGCAGACTTCCTTAGCCACGATGCCCCTTATAAAAGGAGTCTTCACATAAGTAGTGGTAGACTTCCTTAGCCACGATGCTCCTTATAAAGTTTCTTTGTCTTTTTCAAAGAAGACAAAGACATAGCCACGTCCATAACAAATATAAGCCATCTCAAAAAGAGAGACCGCCTTCAAAGAAGATATGAAACCGATATAATATTGCAAATTTTTTTTGAGTCAAATTCTTTCGAGGCTTACATGGCATAAAATCTGACTTTTCATCTAACATGGCAAGAGATGCTGACAAGAAGACAAGCAGGCAGCTGATGCAGATACCCAAGCAGCTCAAGTAGACACACACCCAACTCAACCACACAAAGGCAGCTTAAACAGGCAACCAAGGAGCTCAAGCTGCTTAACCAGACAACTAACCAGCTCAACCAAGCTACTAGACAGCTCAAGCAACCAACTAGGCAGCTCAAGAGCACAAGCAAGCAGCTCAACTTTGAGCTCAATGACAAAATATTCCAACATACATGCATTTTTTTTTTCAATTGATTGAGAATTGAGAATATAGTCATCTTTGAAGATCGCCACACCCCGCCCACCATGTTTTTAAAACAGTGGCATTTCCCTCCTTATTTCTATCTGCCATCTCCAGGTGACTATGGTTTAAAATTTAACTGCTTATATCATGAAAATGATGATTATCAAATATCAATATAATTAATCTTTGCTTTCATTGGCATAAAAGTTACCAGGATACAGCGATTGATCCCTGTACAAAAGACAGAAATCGGTACCGGTTCACTAATTTCAAAAAAGTTGGAGTCGGGTGCTTGGAGATGGCAAAGACTTAAAAAGTATTTAAATACAATTTAAATTTATAAAAAATAATTATACAATGGATATGCAACTTTAAAGAACATAAAATAATAAAATGATCAAAAATCTTAAAAATAAAGTATTGAAATTTTGAAAAAAGCAAATTAATTATAATGATCATATTTACCAACTCGGCAAGTTCTTCATGACTTTTTTTACGTGCCGAGTACCTCACAAAAAGCTCAAGGGCCAGGTCTGGGTAGGAAACTCACAAGTTTCTTACAAGTCTTCCTGTGAGACCGAGTTTCACAGTTTGATTCCATAATTTTCTGGAGAATTTTGGCTGCGAAATGAAGAAAAAAGGCCTGAGTGCAGTTAAAAGCACTCTTTTTTTCGTATTTCCTCGCTTTCATCTTCGGCAGGTGTAGACACAGCAGGCAAAGTGATTCTCGACTAATTGGAGGTGTGGTTTGAATATTTAGTTGACAATTGGAATGAATTTATAAAGGTATTTCCTTTTCTTTCTATTCTTTTTTCTGTTTTCTTGATAATTTCAAACCCTAAACAATGAAAACCTCATTGTTATGCCAATAGAATTTCCTTATCTTTCAATTCTCCAAACCCTCCCTATTGCATTTGTTTTGTCTTACTCTTTTTGTAATCTTTACTATTGCTTTTTTTTAAATCTCAATATCTAATAAATGAAGATTTTTTTCAATGTCCAGAAATCTCTAGTGTACAATTCAAGATGACAACTAAAAGCACCCTCTGTGGAAGGACGGCACACCAGTAGCAATCAAGGCCACAATGACTTACAATTATGGTAGGTTTGATAGGAGAGGACGTATCAATCAACTGAAAATGCCACCTTGCTAGAATTGCTAATCAAGATGTACAGTTATGTAGCTAAGTGCAAGAGAAAGTGAAGAGAGAAATGAATGCCCTACTTTCTAGTTATGAGGAATAAAATGAAAGGAAGAGTGTAATGTCCCCATTTTTGCTCACTTCAGCATTATAGTTAGCTCCTATTTTCTCGGTGGCTGTCAACCTTGTCAAGAGGGATATTTGATGTTGGCAACGAACTCAATTGATCTTGAGGACTACTATGACACTTTCCAAAGTGAATTCCGACTTCTAGTGTGTTCTCCAAGATTCTTGGAGAGAACGTCTATTTATAGTAAGTCACCTAGTCAGCACCGATTTTCAATACTCATTATCAGTATCATTACAGTATGGTTAGTTTTCAATTCTCATGTTTGCTGGCGGTTTCCAAAACTTGGGTGTATTATTGGCTTTAATTGAATTATTTTTCTAAGATTGCTTAATTTTATTAAAATAATTTAAAAAGCACCTTAATGCAGTAGCTCATTAGAAATAGAATTTAAAGTTTTAAATCATGGACGCATAAAAGGGGAACCTTGCTCATCAAATATACTTATTATTTTATAAAAAAGGCTTGGAGCCAAAAAGGGGTTATGTAAATAAAAAGTGCATTTTAAAAATATGCCTTCCAGAAAGTTCAGCAGGAAAAGTATAAAAGGTGATTCAGGGACTCATTTGATTATTCAGACTATTTTATTTCCTTTTGTGAAACCCTTGTGGTTCTATGGGATTGACTTTGTTCATCAGCCTTCTCGAGGACTAAAACCCTCTTGGAGAAGATTAGCCACGGTGGTGAAAGATCCTCCCTGGTTAATACTCAGTGACTCATTCAAAGTTACAATTGTGCAGATCTGTTTGCCGATGGAATTTTCCAACATCTACACTTGTGCTGAATGCTGAAGACTTGGAGCAATTTCATACAGAGATTGTCTGGGAGTTGAATGTCGCCAGTTGAAAGATTTGTTGGTGAATTTGCATAGGTTTCACGCTTGGGATTAATAATTGGAGATTTCTGTAATTTGTGAAGTCTTGTAAGCAAGAAAAATTATTTGAAGATTTGCAAAGATTTACATGAAGCCCTTGGACGCCATGTTTGAATATCTTGAGGAAGTTGATTGTTAATCGTTGGGGGTTTGTGCATTAGAATTGTGTGCTGATTGGAGGAGCCGTAGATATTTTAATCACTCCGTTGCCGATCACTGATAGACATAAGGGATGTAAAGGAGAGCCTTTGTTGGGCGTGATGTTTTGAAGAAGTCTGCAGCAATCTAAGGAAAGAAAACACCACCTTAGTGAAGGAATCATGGCTGGACATTGCTGGACGTGAATGTTACCCTTGCTAGGCGAATGTTTATGGGTTGGGCGTGATTGTTAGAACAAATTTCAAACTAATAAATTGCTGATTGCGACAGTTTGGAGCAGATTTGTGGGCTGACTTAGTCTTTATTTGTTGGGTGATCTTCATTCCTTGGGTTGTGTGAATTCCAGACTGAAGTTTATGAACAGCAGGGTATCAAAGATTTATCACAGCTGACTGAACATTTAACTCTGCCATTAAGAGGTTAGAAAAAAATTATTCCATCTCTGTAATTGTGAACAGCAGTCCATCATTTGTTATTTTCAGTCCCATTGAATGAATGATAATTGTTTGGTATAATGTCTTTAGCATTTTATGAATGATTTGCAATGTTTATGTAATGCAAATACTTTCCAAATACAGTCAAAAACTCTTCACAAGGGAATACAGATAAACTGTTTGAGAAAATGTCTATCTTCTAAACATTGGGAAAAGTGCAAAAAAATTGGTATACAATTTGGGCTTGGATCTTTACAAAGAGACCAAGGAAGGCAATTGCATCAGTGATAAATTCCACAGTCACCTCTAAATCATTATCTAGATATTCTCTTTTTGGCCCAAAGATTCGACATTCCTCCCCTTAGGAGAATTCTATCAATCTAAATTCTCCACCTAATTTATTTGTTCCCTGCAATACTCTAGGCACACAACATTCACTTGAAGGTACTGCTCGGAACCAAGAGAAACACCATGAGGCAAGGATGATGGCTACAAATTTTTGGTACCACAATAATATAACATTCAATGTAAAGAACAACCCATATTGGGATGAACTGTTAAATGCATTAGTAATTGCCGATGCAGGGTTTAACACTCCAACTCTATGTGATTTCAGTGGCTCATTGTTCGAGGCAGCCATGAAAAATACACTACTTGTAGTAGATGATCAAAGAAAAGTGTGGTGGAAAAGGGTTGCAGCATTTTATAAGATGGGTAAACAGATGGCAAGAGAAATAACAATTTAGTGGCACATTGGTGTTCTGAAATTTTAGATGCCTCAAACACAGTGAAGAATGCTAACACTTTGTTCAATTTGTTGGAAGGGATGATTCAGGAGGTTGGGATACAGAATGTTGTGAAAATTACCATAAGCAAAACAGCAGCATAAATAGCCACAGAGAGACTTATTCAAGAGAGGCACCCCACCAATTGCTGAAGCCCTTGTGCTGCCCATTGCCTAGATAATACTCGAGGACATTCAAAAGATTAGATGGATCAAAAGTGTGGTCAAAGATGCCAAAAACATAACCAAATTTATCTACAGCCATACTCAGATCTTTGGTTAGATGAGAGAGCACACAAAAGATAAGGAACTTGTGCAATTGGAGGTGAAACAATTTGCCACAAACTTCATCATATTATCAAGCATTATACAAGCAATATCTTATTTGAAGCAAATGTTTGTGAGCAATGCCTAGTTGGATTCTCCATATTCCAAAAAGTTGGAAGTGGAGAAGGATACAAGGATTGTTTTTGATGAGGTGTTTGCCAAGAATGTGAAGTAGATACTCAGGGTAAGTAACAAACTTAAGTTTTCAATAGACTATTGTATTTGCTATATTTTTTGGTTTTTTGTTTTTTCTTTAGTTTGATATAATTTAAAGTTTAATTTTCAATTGTTTAGCTGACAAAGCCTTTGAACAAGGTTTTGCATTTGCTCAATGACGTGTCAATGAGTAACCTCAAGGGGCCATGGATAGAACCAAGGAGGCCATTTTGCACTATTATGGTAGGAATAAGAGGAAATATAAAATCGTTTGATGCATCAATAATCGTAGATGGACAAACCAACTCCACCAGCCAATACATGCCATGACACACTACCTACACCCAAAATTTTACTTATTTGATAACTTACAACTAATGAGGTCATCGTGGGCCTTACTACATGCATAGAGAGGATGAAATTAGACAAAGAATTGAGAAACATAATTATAGAAGAGTTGGAGGTCTACAAGGGTGCGGAAGGGAGGTTCTTTTCCTCATATTTTTGCCTTTGAAAGAGAGTAAACCGACATCCACGTATAAATACTAGTCCTTTAAGCTTTGATCATACAATCGTTTGATAAAAGCAATTTTAATTTTAATTTTAATTTTAACTTATAAATTTTTAAATGTTTTATTTGTAGATTTGTGGTGAGATGCAAAACCAAAGTTACAGCAGCTAGCTATCCATTTTTTTTCACGAGTGCAGTTGGATCCTATTTGAGAGAATTTGCAACAAGAAGTGAAACAAGTTGTCACATCTCATTTTTGCTCGCATAGCTTATTTAATAAATAAACGGAACTAATTAAGACTATTGGTTGATTATCTTATGATTGTTTGATTATAGATAAATGTGTTTTTTAGATGTTATTTTTAAATGCTTGAAATTGAAATTGAAATGGAAATGGAAATGAGATGTTATGTGCACGTGCTTCGGCTATGGTTTTATGGGCTAACCTATTGACATAAATCTAAGTGCAAATAAGTGCAAGTAAATGTCGAAGGTGAGAACATGGTTGAGGTGGAAGTATCCTAGCCGCTTGATAAATGATTAGTGTGATGGAATTCCAATGCATGCACACAAGCATGTAGTTGCATTCATATTGCATTGTGTATGATATGATTTAACTTCGCAGGTTTGGTCAAAAAAAAATTTGGGGTTGGGTTCATTTTGGGTTTGTCCATACAAAAACATATAAAATCAAAAATATATATATATTTACAATTATAATTAAGTTCAAAATACCACACATAGCATCATATATTGTATAATAAACAAAACCACCATAAAAATTAAAAACATTAGAATGTCAATTAGTCAAACTCCAAAACCACATAAACCTTTTGTTGATGTGATTTTTGTGACCGCACCAATCAGCAGAACAAAGTAATCTGAAGGCTACTCCATTCTCTCTTGATCAAAGTATTTCGTGCGCTAAGATTGCAAGAAAGATCGCACGTTCAACTCCAAGGTTCCGAAATGCTTTGGAATACCCTCAGTAGGTTCGTTGTGATATGTTGTTTACACGAGGGGACTTACACAATTGTTCATAAGGCTTGCAGTTGACAACAGATGGATGATTGGAAGGGAATTTATGTAATGCAGATGATTTAGCAATAAGGTACGTTTTCCTAAAACTAACCAGAAAAATACTGAATTGAATGGCTGCAGGGATTAGAAAATTTATGTTCTATCTAAAGGCGGGACGCGGGATCAATTTCGGCAAGCTTCAACCAAACTCTGCTCCACCTCACGTTGGACAGCTTACACAAAGTTGGTGCAATCTTCAATGGGATAGCAAGAAATTTTCAAGTTACAAATCAACATCAAGACACCATCAAGACGACGCATACCAAGGCGTGAATTATAACTGAAGTTAGGCTTATAAAATACTCCAGTTGACCACACAAGGCAAACTTGTCATCAGCAAGCTGCAAGTGGTATGGACTAAAACGAAGTTGCCTCGATTAACACCACAAATCCACAGCTAACATCTACTTGCATGAAATAAAAACTACACTACTTAAAGCTACTTTACGCTACTTGAAGTAGAAGGGATGAAGAAACCTCGCTAGCTATCCATAACAAAGACGAATTTCACCATCAATGAAAGATCTTTTATTATGAAAGTTTTTCACAACAATCTCTTACAAAGTTTTCAAAAGGAAAACTTTCCTTCTTCTTCAAATTATGCTAAGCTATCAACTATGCTAACTCTAAGTTGTCTCTCTATACTCTATCAGAATGTCTATTCTCTACTGTCTAATATGATACAAATGAAGGGGGGATGCCCCTTTTATAGATAGCCCAGTCCAATGGACGGCTCAAATTACAATCAAAAGAATGGCTAAGATTGAGCCACCTCAGCCCTAACCCTAAAAATTGCCAGAATGGGGAGTGGTACAATAAATGAATAAAGATTCCCACTCACTCCCAAAATAGTAAAGGCAATTAATGCCCACAATCAGTCTTCCAGAAGGTCATCATCCAGAAGTGCGTTTCCATTCTCTTTCTCCTTGGCTACAAAATCAATGAACCTGGCAAGCACAGCCTCAACCTCTTGAACCGAGATAGGCGGAATATGATCAAGCTAAAACTCTAACACCGTAACTGACTGCCCATGCCGTGTGCAAGATTTTCTCCAAGCAGCTAAAGCATCCTGTGTACTCTGAATCAGGCTGGAGAAAGTCGAAATATTTTCAAAGTCATTCTGCACAAAAGTCTTCACCTCCGAAAAGAAAGGTGTTAGCCTACCCCTCAAATTATCAGTAGTCACCTCATCAGGATTCAGCCGTCTAGCAAAGATTGCCTCCAAGGTGTTCAAGACTCCATCAATGATGTTCGTCATAGCCTTCCTGACTCTAGCTGAATCCGCCTGTGCTGCATCGAAGAATCCACGTCCTGTGACTACTAAAGAGTACCAGCTAGTAAAATCGTACCTATCACCCTCCTGAATAACTCCTCCATCAATCAACATCTGCAAAGGGGTATGCATCAATGCCTCGAGACGCTAAATAACCTTACTCTAATAGACAGAAGCATAACCCCAAGCCTGATCAACCGCCTCCATCCGTGCCACAATGCTGGAAGCTTGCTAGAAAGCATGAGCAAGATCTTCCATGAATTTTTCCGTCTCGGCACGAACACCTGTAACCCATTTGTCTGCCTCCTATGCCATCTTTTTCAAATCCTCCAAGCCACTAACTGATTCTCTGGACAACTCGGCTGGAAGCTCTATCACCAGAATCTCCTGCCCACAAGGACAAGACAAATGTTGCATGTATCCTATCAATGTCTTATGCTCCTTCTTCAATTTCTTACACTTTCCTTCAATTCTGAGCAATCTGTCCTTAAGTGCCTGATAGGAGTTATCACACTCCTCAATAATCTGTGCACCCGTGGGACAACCTAACTCCATGGTTGTGATCACATAATTTTCTGGCACTACTTCATCTCGATCACAATCAACCCTCGGCACAGCTACATGAAGGGTGCGAGAGCCATCCTCATCTGTTGAGATCTTTGAAAATTTCCTAGCTCTCTTCTTGGGTGGAGGCGCGTTGATCCTACTCAAAAACTCCTCCATCTCTACCGTTGGATCAGCCTCTTCACTGGGGCTCCTTTTCATTCTATCTCTAAGCCAATCAGGTACTACCTGTTGTATAACAAACGGTTGCTCCTCTCTTGCTTCCTCCTCACGGACTTGTTCTACTTCAATTTCATTCTGGCGAGGCTCATTGGCCTCTAATGGCTGAGTATCTCCTGAAACTGCATCATCCTCTAGAGCCGTCTCTAGCTCACGATTGAAGTGTATATCAGTAACAGTCTCCTCATCTTCCTCCTGTTGATCATCTCTAGTAGGCGCATTAACACTTTGGCCAACTGATTCTCTCCGTGGTGGCTGATTTTCTTTATGTACCTTCTGCTCCTTATTCAATGCATTTCTCTAATCAGCAAATAGAGAAACCTCCTATATACTTGGAGAGCGTGTCTCCAATGGCCTAGGTGACTCAACCACAACTCTCAAAGGCTCCGGCTGAACTGGCTCCTTCCCTCGAGATTCTGGACCTCGAGTAATCTGTTTCTTCCTACTGGTAGTAGGTGTCCTATGATCTCCCATCAAGTTGTAAGTCAAAGGAATTGACCTACTCTTCAATCTGCTCACATGCCTCTCAACCCATGCTCTAGTGAAAGTCATGACTAGAATACAAAGCGTGTCCAAATCAGCTATCTCTGGCTCCGACCAATCTGGGGGTGGAAGTGGCGTGTCTCTCACTGCCTCATAATTTGGATGGAGAACGTTCATGTCCTCGTCCACCTGGTCTGGTACTGGAATAATTTCACACTCCCTAATCATGCTTATTGGAAGCCTCGAGAACATTCTTTTCCTGACTTCAGCCTCATCTAATGCACCAACCCAGTAATCCTCAATATTTGCCTTATGCTTGAACTCTTCTGACAGTATCCATCTGATATTGTTGTGTGGGTCATAATGTTGTCTGCTGGTGTGATAAGAAAAATGAAAGAACTGAAGCTCATTTTCAGCTTCTTTGGCTGCCTGAAGTGAAGGACACACCTCGTCTGAATTCCCCATGACAATCGGGAAGTCAATCCCTCCCTTCTTCTTTCTTTTCTAAATCTTATCATAGGCAACAAGTTGCCTAGATATCTCTAACATCAAGATTCTATTGGTTGGGTACTTAGGCAATTTATATGGGTATGAAGAAAAACCTTGCAGCCTAATGTAAGAAAATTTTGGAAACTGAATGAACTAGCACCCATACCTTTCTATCAATTCCTGAGCTTCCCTCGAGATCCTATGATGAGTCCGCTGCTGAAGTGATCTGGTTATGTGCATGGTAAAGGCATCATTGACCCTCTTGTAATGGGAGGTGCTCATCAGGGGCAACTACAGACAAGCCTCATAAATTCTGAATTGATGAGAGCCGCAACCAATTGGCTCCTTGTATGACATTCCCCTGTACTTCGTCATACGAGCCAACATGTAAACAATGTAGGAGCCCATGTAAAACGTTTTTGTCCTTCTCAAACTCAGGAGCTGCTCATTCAAGTTGTCACTAATCATCACAGCCCAGTTGATGTGTTCCTTTCCTTCCAACACGAGGTTTATGTAATAGAACATCCATGGCTCAAAAATAAATGCTTGAGGGCAGCCTCCAACTCTGCTAAGCATCATGATCAGGTCACAATACTCCTGCTTCAAATCATCTGATATAATCTGCTTCGGCAACTTTGTGCGAGAGGGCTTGGGCTTGTTCATCCAGCGAGCGTTGATCATGTCAGCACATCTCTTGAATGTTGAAGCATACATTCGCTCAGCACACTCTCTTGTCTTGTAAATCATCCTCTCGTGCGATGGGATTCCAAAAGCTTCGCCGATAGCTGCAGGAGTGAGGTTGGCGAATACTTGACCATCTAGTGAGACAATAGACCTGTGATCAGGATCATAGCAATTAGTACACTCCATCATCAGCTCTGGACATTGAATAGCTGGCGGGAAACCAGTAGCTGCAAATAATCCACTTCGAACAATGTTGTGTGAAGTGATCGAAGGACGATGTCTGCCAACTCCCATCATTCAACTTTTAAAAGCCTCCAAGTTGAAAGAACCCAAATTTGTATCAGCCAGCTTGCTCAATTTTGAAGTGAATTTTGACTCTGACAGGAAAGGCTTGCTCAGCTTCTTGATAACAGCCTACCTGGATGCAACATTGCTGTCTCTACCAGTTGCTCTTACTTCAGCCATCCTGCAAAATAACAAACAGCCATCAGCAAATTGACTTAGAAAAATAAAATAACATGGGGCTGCCAGTCGACTTCTAGAATTGAGAAGTTGCAACATTCTATTTCATCTACAAACCTCAACTTCTCTAACAATTTTGAACCTTCAACACTTAGAAACTTTATGAGCAAGCTTCAGCAACTTCTCCTCAAGCAACTTCAAATTGAGAAAGACTTAGCAAATTTCTAAGTTGGCTGCAGCAACTTCACACTTTGAGAAAATCGGCCAACTTTACTTTCAGCAACTCCTCAACACTTAGACTTTTTAAATTCGTACTTCTTCAAAGTTTCAGCCTCAACAATCTTTCTACTTCTTCAAGTCGAACTTCTTCACCAACTTAGCTTCTCACTTGCACCACAAACTCAACCTCAGAGCTAAAATCGAACTTGCCAGCTTGATGGAGAAAAATGAATGAAGCCTCAGCTCATATAGCCAAGTCGAATTCTAGAAGGAAGCCAAGTTTAGCTAATTCATTAAATCTCCACTACTCCACAGCAGGAATTAGAATTTCCCTCCTGTTGACGTGGTTTTTGAGACCGCACCAACACAGAATAAAGTCTCCCAACGGACGCTCTATCCTCTCTTGAACAAAGTATTCAGCATGCTAAGATTGCGAGTAAGATCATGCTTTCAACTCCAAGGTTCCTTGAGTGCTAATAGGCTCACTTTGGCTCGATGTGATATTGCTGGTATGTCAAGGGGACTTACACAATTGTTCGACGGCTAACAACAAACAGTAGACTAAGGGCTTTCGTGTGATTCAAATGATTTGGCAGGTGAGCGCAAGTTTCCTAATTCTAACCGGAAATGAACTGAATTTAAAAGAGTGCAGGGCCTAAGAAGTTTATGTTCTATTCTAAATGCAGGATATGTGGAGCTTTGTTTCAATAGACTTCAACCGGATTTCACCTAGCCTCCATCGGACAGCCTCAGTAAAATCGGTGCAATCTTCAAGGGATAGCAAAAGATGTTCAAGTTATAATTTAACATACATACACCATCACAACGACGCATATAAGCATATAAATCACAACCGAAGTTAAACTCAATGTAATGTCCAGTTGACCACACAAGGCGAACTTATCATCAACAAGTCGCTAGTGGTATGGAATAAAGCGAAGCTATCTCAATAAAACACCACACACCAAAGTAAGCTACTTGCATAAATTTAAGCTACTTGGATACGAAAGGAAGAAGAAACCTTGCTAGCATTTCATGACAAGACGAATTCCATCATCAATGAAAAGATCTATTATCATAAAATGTGTTACACAACAATCTCCTCAAAAGTTTTCAAAGGGAAAACTTTCTTTCTTCTCCAAATTATGCAAAAATGCTCTACAATGCTACACTATCTAATTCTAATGCTAATACTCTCTCAATGTCTAATTGCCTACTATTCCAATGTCTAATCTAATTCTAATGAATTACAAATGAGGGGACTCCCCCTTTATATAGCTAGCCAAGTCCCAAAGACTAGGGTTACAATCAATAGAGGCTGAATCGTACACCAGCCCTAAATAATATTGGGTTCTAAAACCGCCACAAAGGAGAGTAATAAATGCGCCATAATGTCCACCATCATCCCTCTAGAAGATTCCATCTGTAGACGCGTTCACACTATTCTCGATCTTCTTTCTTGGCGTTGTTCTTTGATTTCTTCCACTTGAGGGTTTTCATCTTCGTCACTTCGAGTTATACTAAGTCTTAACACTTAGCCATTTTCTTGCAAATTTTCCTCCTTCGAGATTGAAACTCATCTTCATCGTGCTTCCACTTCCAGACATCGTGCTCAGGCTTCAACGTTCCTCCTGCAAAACAAGCAAGGAGAGAAGCATTAGAATACTTCATGATATAAACTTAACTCACTCACCTGATCCTCACGCTCCAACTTTCAAGCGTTCATCGCCAACTTTGCGTTCAAACTCATGCCTTAGACAAACTTCATCTTTGAGAAATTCATTTCACCTGCTGGAGCTCTGATAACCTCGATTTTATTCATTTCTGGCTCAAGTAAACTATCTTCACGAAGGATTGAAGCAAATCCACCTAGGCAGTTTCTTTCAAATTCATCGTCTGGAGAATCTTACCTTGAAAACACATTTTCTTCATTTTTGCCTTAGAAAATTTTCAAATTTCCCTTAGGAAATACATCAACCTGGTGCTCACTCAAATCTTTATCCCAAAATTCTCGACAAGCTGTGGAAGACCTTAAAATCAACTCCTCATCGATAATCTTCGATACCCAGAAGAAAATTTTCTCCAGAATGCTTCGAATCCATGGGTACCCAACGAACGGGTTCATTTGATTTTTTAAAATTTTGAACCTTAGAAAATATTCTTTCATCAAATTTATTCTCGTTCTTTGATCCCTCCGAGAATTTTGCTCTGACTTGGAAAAGTTTTACCAATCCTGTGCAGCTGGCATCATCTGACTTCATCTCTGGCAACTCTGCTCGTTCCAAGGAAAAATTCATCACCTCTCCAGACTTAGGCATTTTTCTAAGGGAGAATATTTTGTGCCTTAGAAAATTTTTGAATCCAGCTCGATCAACTTTGCCTGTGAAAATACCAACTTCACTTAGAAAATTTTTTTCATGAAGGCGCATCACACATTTTATCCTCCAACATCTTCACATTTGAAAAAATATTCATTTGAAAACCCAACGCCTTAGAAATATTTCATTACATCATCTTTTATCTCACTTCACACTCTTTTCAACACACACCACGCCTAGGAAAATATTTTCAACACTTTGTAACTCCCATCAACCCTTGGCGCCTAGCACTTGAGGAGGAAATTTAAAATCACGCCTAGAATTCATCACCTTGGGTGCATTTGATACTTCAAGGAAGATAACGCCTTGGTATTTACCACCTTTCACCACATCTAGGCAATATTTTCACCCCACTTACCATCTTTATTCATCTTTTACCATCCAAACTTGGGCGCATTTTGATGCATGAGGCAGATGAACTCCTTTGACTTGCTGACTGCCTCTTGGGCGCAAATAGCATGGTGAGGTGGATGAGATTATAACGCCTTTTGACTTCTTTTCAAATCTTTGACCCTTTCCTTGCATGGGCGCATTTAGGCCATGGTGGAGGATGAAACTCCCAACGTTTTTCTCAAGTGACTCCTCAACTTCCAACTTTTGTCCTCATGTGGCCCATTTTGGGCGCATTTTACCCCCTGAGGAGGATGGGCGCATTTAGGCCTAGCAGCAGGATGAGATTTAACACTTAGAAAAATTTCCAACCTCCCTTCTTCAAGTTGGGCGCATTTTGCCCCTGCTGCAGGATAAACATCATACTTAGAAATTTTTTATGCCTCTTCATCAATCTGGGCGCATATTCTTATGCCTGCTGGACGAGACTCCAGACTTAGACAAATTTTCATCATCCTTCGCCAGTATCGTGCCCTGCTATTTATAGTAAGTCTTCTCAATTTTGCACTTCTGGAGCTCAGATCAACTTGAAATTTCAAACATAGCTTCTTCATAACCCTATCAACCTGTCGATACTGCCACTTTTAGTCACCCTGCTATTTTTAGCCTGTTTCTGAAGGTCGTTTACTATAAATAGTAAGCTCTTGATTCTGATAGCTCCACTGCTCCGATCGTCTTGAAATTTGGATGAGGCGCTCCTCACCACGTGACTGCTGGTCCATTAATCGATGCATGCACCGATTTGCATATTTTAGCATGTTTCCAATCTGACTTACTATAAATAGTAAGTGTCCGCTTGACTTGAAATTTCACCACAGATAGCTTGAAGGACGCCGATCGCGTGGTTTACAAGATTTCAAGATTTGACTTTTTACTTATTTTAGGCTCGAAAACCGAAACCCTAATTCGCCAATGTGCATAAAAAATTTCGCTTTGTTGCCTTAGATCGCGATCGCTCGGGTCTTCCTGGGCTGAGGTGGCTAACGGACCACCTTCACGTAGCAAGTTCCTTCGCAGGATCTCCATTTGTATGTCATACCATCGCGAAAGTTCTTGAAAACCCATCGAATCACCCAATGCAAAAAGAAACCTCGACATGCAAACCCTAAAATAGCCGGTTTAATCTCGAAGTAGTCTCTGCCTTGCATGTTACATCATCGCTGGTCTTGAAACCTGTATGAATATGCATATGCAAAGAAAAACTCTGCATCTCCAGAGACTCGAACCGGGGGAAGCCGGATCATTAGTAAGTCGTCCGTTGCTTCAATTTGCATGCGAGCATCTGATAAGCTCTCTGCTGTGGTGACTGTTGGAATCTTGAAAATGCCGACAAATTGCCTGTAATTGTGCACTTACTAAAAATAGTAAGTACCTTAGAATCTGATGAAACCTGGTTGGAAGTCTGCTGGAAGCACACTGACAACAATGTTAAGCTCAATTTTCAATTTTCTCACCCGTTCGACCCTGGACTGACCAGGAAAGATGAAACCCTAATTTTCGGACTTGGCCAAATTTTACGTTTTAAGCTCGAAGGCGGAGAAATCCCGGAAAGACAGACATCAGAAAAGAGACAAAGAGAGAGAGAGACAAAAACCAAAGCCAAAAGACCAGAATGGAGCAAAAATTAGGGGTCCCCATTTTGAATGGGGCGATGTGTGAAAAAGGTCACAACACCTCCCTCTGGCAATTTCAACACTTGTCACTTGGCGTCTGGAATCTTGACCTTCTAGAATTTCAAAAGATTCATCTTGACTGGCGTACTTAGCATTTAAATTCATTTTGAAAACATTCACTTCAAATTCACTCTTTAAGAAATTTAATTCACCAGTTGAAGCTCTGACATTCAATTTTATTCACCTCTGACTCTGGAAGATTCATCTCACGAAGAATTCGATCAAATTCATCTAGGCAATCCATTTCAAATTCATCATTTGAAGCATGTTACCTTCGAAAACACATTTTATTCATTTTGCCTTAGAAAAATTTAAATTTTCCTTAGGAAAATTTCATAATTCAAGTGCCGATCAAATTTCCCATCTTGAAAGCCTTGGCGAGCAGTGGAAGACTTTAAAATCCATCCCTTGTCGAAGATCTTCGATACCCAGAAGGAAATTCCCTTCAGAACGCATTGAATTCATGGGTCTACAAACGAAGGGGTACATTTAATTTTTGAATTTTGAACCTTAGAAAAAAAATATTCTTCATCAAATTTAATCCAATTCTTCATCCCTGGGCATATTTTCTTGCTCTGACTTGGAAATTTTTTATCAACCTCGCAAAGCTAGCACGTCTGACTTCATCCATTGCTAATTCATTCATGCCTTAACAGATTTCACCACCTTCCATCAGACTTAGGCGTATTTTTCCTAAGGAAGTGAAATTAAATATTAACACTTAGGAAAAATATTTTAAATCTTTTATCAACATGGGCGCATATAGGCATCAAGGAGAAATTTGAATTTTGCCTTAGAGAATTTTCCCCATCCATCTTCAATCATTTTGCCTGTGAAAAAAAAAAATTTATCAACACTTAGCACATTACCTTCAATGCCTTGGGCACATCTAGCATGTCATGGAGTATATTCTTACGCCTTAGTCATTTTTTATTTTATGTCTCACCTTACATCTTGGCGCATTTCACATAGGCAGGAGGACTTACACTTTCAACACCCTAGGCTTCTTCATCACTTAACCTCTTTTATTCTTTCTTGGACTTGGCGCATTTAGGCCATGGTGAAGGATTTTAACCATGTCTTAGGAATTTTCTTCACCTTATTTAACATTAACGCCTTGGTAACTCCTTTTACCTTTACCTCAACTTGGGCGCATTTAGCACGTGAGAGGATGGGCACATTTCACACATAGAGAAGGATAAACTTTCAACGCCTTAGGCTTCTTTTGACCCCTCTTCTAGCATGGCGCATTTTGGACCCCAAGGTGGATTAAAATTTTGTCTTTTCTTAGCTTGCATGGGCGCATTTGGATGTATGAGGAGGATGAACACCTTTACCTAGAATTTTCTGACACCTTGACCTTTGAAGAGGGCGCATTTAGGGGTGGCAAGTGGATGTAATTTCATGCCTTAGAATATTTTAATCAACTCCTCCTTGTAGTGGGCGCATTTGGCATGTGTAGGAGGATTTATCTCAACACTTAGAATTTTTCTAACACTTTCATCCTTGAAGAGGGCACATTTGAGGGGTGGTGAAGGATGAACTTCAACACCTTAGAACTTTTTCCATCTCATGCTTGTGAAGTGGGCGCATTTGGAGGGGTCAGGTGGACGAACTTCCAGACTTAGAAAAATTTTCATCTGCCAGCCAGCTGAGGATGAGGGCGCATTTTGAGGGTGGTGAAGGATGAACTTCAAACTTAGAATTTTCTTCACACCTGCTTCTGCCTGCTTATCCATGCCCTGCTATATATAGTAAGTCCTTTGATTTTCATATCTCTGAAGCTCGAATTGATTTGAAATTTTAACCACTAGATCCTCATGACCTAATTAGTCTGTTTACACTGCCATCTCGAGCTGACCTGCTAAAAATAGCACATTTCTAAAGGTGGTTTACTATTTATAGCAACTGCCTATTTCTGAGACTTCCCCAACTCCGTTTGACTTGAAATTTGAATGACGTGCTCCTCATTGGATGACTTGCCCGTTCACACTGGCGCCTATTGTTGATTTACTATTTTTAGCCAGTTTCTGAAACGCTTTACTATAAATAGTAAGTGCTCTGATTGCCTTCAAATTTTACCGATGGATAGCTTGAAAGATGCTAATCGCAGTGGGATACACCAGTTTTCGAAAATTCTGGCATTTTACCCCTCATTTTGGGTCCCGAAGCTGGAAACCCTAATTTGACTTGCATGTATATCAAACAACCTTCGTTTGACTTCGTTTCTGTTGCACTTCACCCTGTTTGTGATTTTGATGTGCTGGGCAGCTGCCGGAATGGACCTGCTAAAAATAGTAAGTCTCTGAAAATTAATCATCTTGCTTTGCATGTCACATTGTCGCGTAGGTTTCAGAAAACCCAAAAATATTCTTCAAACATGCGTTGAAAAACTTCGCATGTAAACCCTCAAATCAGCTCCGAAAGCTGAACTTGCTAAAAATAGACAATTGTCCGTTTCAGCTCAAAATTTGCAGACGAGCAGCTTGACATGTTCTGGATGCAGTGTAATGATCAAAACTTCGAGAGTGCTGAGAAAACGCCCTAAATCTGGCACTTAAAAAATAGTAAGTCGCCGGAATTTGATGAAACTTAGCCGGGAGCTTGCTGAAAGCATACTGACATCAACGTTAGTCTCAGATTTCAATTTATTCACTTCATTTGACTTCAGATTGACCAGAGAAATACAAACCCTAATTCTACAGACTTAGCCAAAATTTCACGTTTAAGCTCACAGATGGGCACATCCCCAGAAAGCAGACAGCAGAAAAGAGACAAAAAGAGAGAGAGGGACAAAACCAAAGCCAAAAGACCAGAATGGAACAAAAATTAGGGGGTCCCCATTTTGAATGGGGCGATGTGTGAAAAGGTCACAACACCTTCATGGCGTACATCATTTTGCATTCACAATAAGACCTAAATTAAGACCTTCAAATCCACACAAACCTTCATGACGGGCATCATTTTAGGGTTAGGGGGGCAAATTGGGCTTTTTAAAATTAAAAAAGAGTCAAAAATAATGTTGAAAATTCCCAAAGACAGCTCAAGTCTGCCCAGGTTCGACAAGGCCGGACCCATAGTTTGTGGGTCGAACCCTATCCGTACCCACAGGGAACTAGACCCAAATCACGAACTCGGGTTGGACTAGACCAGGACCTTAGGCCTTGGGATAGCAAACTGATAACATAGTTTTAAATTATTAATTTATTTGTATTTCAATTTTTTTATTAATTGCCCTGAAATTCCAAGAATTTTTGTCTCTGAAACTGTGTCCACACATCCTGCCATCACAATAACTCAGAGAAGCAATGTTAAATACCAATATGAATACTAAGAGAAGCTCCAATGGATGAGAGACTAGAAACTAATAAGTGCTTGAAAATGTGTAGTAGGATTATAATAATAATAAGCGACACCATGCAACAACAGTTAAACTTAAACTTATACTTATAATTGTCAGGATTCTCCATTATGGGAACATAGACAACGTACTAGTCCCCAAACCCAAAATTTTCGGTGAATCATTTACATATAAAATAGCCGTCTCCTTATTCATTTAATTCACGTACCCTAATTTGATTGGCGTCCCCGTCCCCGTACCAATCTCCTGGTAACTATGCTTATACTGCTATCAATCCCAAAAAACAAAAATGTTTTGTTTCAGCTTTCAACTTCTATATCATAAATTTATTGGCATAAGTGGATCCTCGATTTGTATACATTGACATTAAAATGCATTTGGGCTATGAAGGATTGCATCATGATTATTTACCATTGCTTTGCATCCAAACCAACTAAAATGTCTCTTTTTGACAAACTCAGTAAATCTTGGAGCATGCTTCAACTATTACAAAAACTTTTGAATCTCCAAGACTTGTTGAGTTTGATAGAGTTCCAGTCAAGTCTATTGACTCAAATTATTTTCCAAGCCACCCAAGTCAATTGAGCATGTACTCAACCACAGACCAAAGCCTTGTAACATGGTAAAATTTGGTCCTTAAACATTTTAATAGTTCTTGGCTAAGTTACTAGTCTTGGTACTAGTTCGAGTTAGTGTTTGAGGGTTCAGTTTGTTTTGGGTTCATCCATACAAAAACATATAAAAATCCTAAATATATACATATTTGCAGCAGTAATTAAATTCAAAATACACCACACATAGCATTTTATATATTATATAATAAAGAAAATGACCATATTAATAGTCAAATATTAGTCAAACTCGAATGTCATGATATATATTAAAGTTAAAAAATAATAACGTCAAGTGTCAACAATCAACCATCATTGATCAAAAAACATATGGATCTTCAAATATATCATTATCACCATCCATATTAGATGATGTAGGTGGTCATAGATTAGAAGAACCACAAATAGTGCCAATGTCACTAGCACTATCACTAGCACTAGCACTAGCACTAGCATTCCCATGCTCACTAGTTGGCTCATAGTCATCGTCAACATCAAGTGCAACAAAGAGGGAAGTGGAAGCGTCAATCAATATGCTCTGGCTCAATATCCCGCTTCATTGTGTCCCCTTCTTTGTCGCCACTTTTGTGTAAGGAGTTGCAAGTTTGAATGCACATACACCAAGTCCTCTACCTTTTTTGAGTGTAGTTGATTGCGCTTTACTGAGTGGATGAACGAGTATGTTCTCCAACTTCATTTTCCTCTCAAATGCAAATGAACTAGCAACCTATTAAAATAAAATTAGAGAGTTGTGTTACAAAATATAAAAAATTATAATTATAAAAATTAAAATATAAATAAAACTTAAAAGATAAAAGATTTTTTTATAAAACTTACTTGCGATAAAATTTTGATTGCAAGAGGTTGTAGGTGTGTGAACGGTTGGCCATGGAAGTACCAACTATGAGCATCAACCATATACTTCTATCGAAGAGCATTAACCATATACTTGTATCAAAGAGCATCAAGACCACAACCACTAGAGCATGCAAAATCCATGAACTCAAATCTCACTGCATCCCATATGTCATGATCCACGAAGAATTTGTGAAATGTTTCCTTGTACCCTTGACTGACTTCAACATCTCTATATGGGGCAACTCTTGTTGCCACAAAAAGGAGCTCAGCACTATAATATTTGGGACTCAATGCAAAAGCAAGATGTAGCAGAGTGATCATTTTGTTCCATCTCTCTTCAATGATTTTGTGTAGTTGTTTGTGTTAGTTTTAGGATCAGATTTAACAGAAAGCAGAAAATGCAACACATAGACAATGAACACAACAAGATACCCTGAGAAAACCCTCCTACTCGAGGGAGAAAAAACCCAGCAAGAAATGATCTCTCATATATATATATATATCAAATGAATAAGAGCAGAAATCTGCTTACAACTCAGGCCTCATACAGGGCCGAATCTCATACAATAAATAGTAGCATCTCTCCTTGATGCAAAGACACAAATGAATATATTTCTTCTTGAAATCCAATCTGTTGCTAAGAGATGGTAATCTACTGCTGAAGGGTGAACTTTTGCTCTGTAGAAAAATGTGTATTAATGTGTTCTCCAAATGAGATGAAATCTCCTTCATTATACACAAGGATAGGTGACCTTTACACTAGGTCAGCCCCCTTAGGAAACAAAGAATATAAAATATTGTTTTGTTGTACCCAAACCAAATTTTTTGCTTCATCAAGGCATTTTGCATTAAAAAGTCTAAATCTTGCTAAAATGTTGTAGAATACAGTCTTGGGCAATATCAAGCATGGAGTTTTTGTCAATATTTTGTCAATCAAAGGCAGTTTTATTGAACAGAACCTGAAGCAGAGACTCAAAATGGAGTTTTTCATGATGGAGGAACATCTCACAACAGCATTTCATGTTGCACATGAAGATTTCAATGATCAAAATGGAGTTTTCAGTGACCAAAATATGAAGATTTCAGAGGAGAAAGCACAAAAGCGCAAGTATAGCCCAGGGGCGCCCAGCTTGTTGGAGGTCAAGATCTGGTTTAAAATGTTCAAGCATCCAGTCAATCTCTTCAGAATTAGTCTGGCTATCCGTCGAGCTATCCGGCAAGGCTTTCCGAGACCCACAGCTCCGGCAAACGACGACAGAAGTTGAAATCCTTAAAGTTCCAGATGTGAGAATTTTGCTCTTTTCAGGCAAAAGCGCGCCTCTAGCTTGAGGGCGCCCATCTTAAGAAGGGGGTAAATCTCGACATTTTCGATGCCGGATGCAGTCAATCCGTTCACAACTAGTTTGCTTATCCAACGAGATATCAAACACAGTTATCCGACTCTCAGAGTTCAGGCATCAGTCATCCAAAGATCAGCTTAAAATGGAGTTTTCACGTTTCTGAGCTTCTCCGTTTGTTCCCAGTGCAAGTACAAGCCAGGGGCGCTGGCTTAAAGGACCCTTCAAATGGCAAAATTTGCAGACAGAGTCTTCACGGCATCAGTAATACTCTAGCCTAGCTCCGCAACGCACCATTCTGCTTGTCAATCCGACGTTCCAGGTGGTCGTGGCAGAGATTCTACCAAGCACGTAATTTTACGGGCGGACCAACAAATGATTTTCAGTGTATTTTCACAGTCCAGAGGCGCCTAGCCTTTAGACCTGTCAGATGAGCCCGTTCGCGTTCGAAGTCTTCACGACTATTGAGCGTAATCATTTTATCTTTCCAACGAGCACAGCCGTCAGCCTTCAGCATTTGGCAGTTGTTCGTGCGTGCGAGGTCTTTGGTGTAATATTACAAAGTGAAGATGTCCGAAAATGGCCAAGTCTGGTAGCGGTAAACATAAATAAAATACGCACTGGAGTTTTTGAGGTCTTAGAAGCAGTTTTCTTGCCTCGATACCTCCAGGGACTTCTCTTGAGGGCCCTTCTGGCTGTCCGTTAAAACAGATAGTGCCTGAATCGGGTCATCCCAGCTACAGTTACCAGAGGTCAAAGTAGGGTACTTGGATGGAAGGTCGAATTTCGTTAAAATAACAAAAGTGCAACCATGAGCCATGGGCGCTTTTACTTTTGAGGCCCTTAACACAGCTTTCAGGTGTCATGCATACAGCCGTTGGATGCAGAATGTCTCCAGGCACGCAGTGAGCTTCGTCTCATATCAGCAGGGTTCACCGTTTGCCGTCAGCAGCTGTTTGAAGCATCAGATGGCAGTTTAGGGAAATGGCCAAGTCTGGAACCCGTAAAGCAATTTAATCAGGTGCGCTTAATTTTTCAAGGAGTTAAACGATGGATTTTGCAGTTATGTCTCCCAGCAGACATTTCTTCCTTGTTCAGTAGGCTTTCCGATGAATATCTCAGATCAGTCTCAGCATCACCCGGTCATCCGGAAATCAGTGTCGAAGTTGGCCAGTCGTAACAGTGCTGTCAGCTATTAAATAGGGAGTTAGTAAAAAATGAAGTATCTTGAGCAAATGGACGCCTATGTGCTCAAAAGATGACTTTTCAGAATCGTTGAAGTCTCACGATGAATCTCAGAGCTTCACCCGGGTTGTCAACTGAAGTTCCAAATTTGCTTATTTATAAATAGCTAAGTTACCCGGTTCGGTTTTAGGTTCGGGTTAGGGTTGAGAACCGGTTGATTCGGGAATTTTTTTTTTGGGGTTGGGTTCGTTTTGAGTTCGGTAATACAAAAACATATAAAAATCAGAAATATATACATATTTACAGCAGTAATTAAGTTCAGAATATACCACCATATTAATAGTCAAATAACATAGCAAAAATACACCACCACTTTCATGGTCAAATATTAAAATATTAGTGATACTCGAATGTCATGATATAAAATTATAAATTAAAGTTCAAACATAAAAGTGTCAAGTGTTTACAATCAGCCATTATTGATCATTGATCATAATTATTTAGTATTTACATTGTGAAAGAGCCAAAACCTTTTTCTTGCAGATCGTAGAAGAATCTGAGAGATTTTTTGGGTGTCCTTGCCTTGGAAGTTTGGAACATAATTCGTAAGTTCTTGTTGATGCAGTATTAGATGTGAAGTTTCAAAATAGGCATGGTTATATAAATTCTCATCTCAGGACTATCATTGCATCAAATTAAGAATTTTCAATCCTTTATACTTTATAGTCTAGACAAGAGAAGTATGGAGTAGTGTTCCAATGCTAAAGAATCAAAGATCATAAAAAGGCCACAGAAATGAGCAGTCCGCTGATTGCCCAGCATGGTGAAGATGGATGCATTGAACATTCATGCCCAGAACTAGAAGTGAATGAGTTGTTCCTCGTTAGCAGTTTGAGATCCCTTTTTAATTTTTTCATTGAGTGTGAGGCTGTGGGGGTTTTGGCACAATGATTTCTTGCCAACCGAAGAATTTGCAGAGAGACTTCTTATCAAGGACATTATAAAATCAAAGCTTGCAGCTGATTTAATGATTTTGTTATAATGTCCTGTCAACACAAGTAAATTTTACCCATTTCAAGTTCTTCCCCAACATATCATGAAAAGTTTCCTGGAAAATGTTCATTTTAAGAAGTGCAAGGAATTTGTTTCAATGCGTTATCTCAAACCTACATCTCCCTTGTAACTATAACCATTGATGTGTCTACCAGGTAATTGTCCTCATTTACATTCAAGGGCTCAAATATCATGTGCCTATATAAGGTGAAGAACCTAGGAGAGGAGGAATATAGATCATAGTTCAAAATCTGACGGACCTAAAATGTTTTAAAAACTCAGACTTGGCAAATTTTCCAAACAATGAAACATACAAAAATTTGTAAAAGGATTTTTAATAGCATGCATAAAAATTGAATTTACTAATGTCATAAGTAGTTTTTCCTTTCATTTATTGAGCAAAAGACAAGTTCAATTCACTTAACAGTGTCATATAATTATAAATTAGTAAAGTCTTATTGTGAATCTCTTTGCTATCAGTGGTTCAAAAATGAGGAATTTATCTTCTGCACCAAATGAGAAATATTCATAATATGTGCTAGGAAGGAATAAGTCCATAAGATCGAGTATGCAAGAACTGAGAATTGCAAAATTGGCTTACGTTTGACTTCCACACACAAAAATTTTCACACTTTTCGAACCCACAGTCAGGTTTTCGAACCCTGATCGAACCCACAGTCAGGTTTTCGAACCCTGATCGAACCCACAGTCAAGGTTTCGAACCCTGTCGAACCCACAGTCAAAAAATCGAACCCAGGGCGAATCTGACCCGAACTGGACCCGAATTTCGAACCCGGACCGAACCCGAATCGTACCCAGGGCCT
>VDFB02277232.1:0-48020 GCA_007258455.2 Sequoia sempervirens | reverse complement strand
TATAGCATTAGCAAGTTTGATGCATTTGACAAATGTATGAGGTGGATTAGTAAAGTTCACATTATATTTGTTATTTTATCTGTCTATATTGAAAAATTAAATGATTATTCATTTGTAGTTTAATTTCTATCTAGATGGTTGATATAGGGCTTGGCAATGCAAAAGCATGAGTGTCCCATTGGTGTGGATGGGAAGAGATATTATTTGATTGTAGTAAGTGATTATTTTTTTATATTTCATTTTATAATGTAATATCTATATAATAATGTCTATACTTTTTATTATAATAGGTGGAGCTCCAATAATCTTTAAACAAGAGTTTGAGTGAATGAATTCAAAGAAGACCACCATCATACACATCTCCATCCCCCTAAAAAAAAAAGGTCACTCGAGATCTGCTTCCTTGACCTAGAGAGAA
This sequence comes from Sequoia sempervirens, assembly GCA_007258455.2. Classification (NCBI taxonomy): domain Eukaryota; kingdom Viridiplantae; phylum Streptophyta; class Pinopsida; order Cupressales; family Cupressaceae; genus Sequoia; species Sequoia sempervirens. Next base: position 47,602 of record VDFB02277232.1, on the reverse strand, counting down.
ATGACTATTTATTAGGGTAAATCAATCTCTTACACAAATTAGGATGTACAATCTCATACACAATTCTAAAATTAGTCATCAAATTAGGATGTACAATATCATACACAAATCTAAAATCAATCATATAATTAGGTTGTATAATGTCTATAAGATGATAGTGAAAAGGTTTAAGTTGAAATATGACAAACAAAGGAAAACAAGGCATTTACCAAATAAAGGGCAACCAAATACAAGGACTTGCGGGTTTGATAGTAAGTGAGAAGCTCTATGTTGAAACATAACAAACAAAGGGCATGAAGAGGGAATGCATGGTTTCCCCCAAATGTGTAAAGGATCTGTGCAATGCTATCATAAGAGATGAATGAGAAGGATAAACAAAGGGAATACAAGGGAATTTATGTACATAGGCATGTGTGAATGGAACAAGCACAATCCTACATTGTGCATGTGCAAGTTTAATGTAAATGGCATGGTGTGGTGAAAAACACCTATGTAGGTACATAAGGCTACAATATAGGTGCATGCTCCATTATTATATGTCAAACAATAGGTCCCTAGTGGTGATGTAGGTCTAAAATGGGTGTGGCTCTAAAATCATGATAAGGCAATTGATGGATGTGCACATGGAATTGGAGGAAGGAATGATACCCCTATTGTAAGGATGTGGAAAGGAAATATTTTAATATAATAATGGATTTCAACAAAGAGATGATAAAAAAAGCATTTTTTATTCTAGTTTACACTTATTCCTAAGGGTTAGTCTTGACCTTCAATTTACCCATTTCTTGCCCTCAATTGGATCGTTAATCATATACATGGCCCCTTAACTATTAAAACTTAAATCAAAATCTAAAGTGAACTTTAAATTTCTTTGTGACCTACTTTCCCTAGCCGTGAAATCCTTTTTTTGACATTTGGTGTTGCATTAACTTGGGTTGGTAAAAATTATGCACTCTTGTTGGGTGAATATTTTTTAATTCCTTTAACAATTAAAAAATGGTATTTTAGCCATAGCTATGATGAGAAATTAATATCTCCTCTCATAAAGGGGATGCTCCCTTCTTATTGCTCACTAAATCAACTAGAAATTAAAATAAGATTATGTACACTACAACTATCCAATGGTCAAAGAAAGAAGTGATATCAATTAGAGAAAGGTTTGAACCAATTATTTCTAACACAAATGTATGGTTAGAAGAGAAGGGGATTCATTTGAAATGATTTGTTATTGGATCAAAGGAGGAGGAACCTAAAGGATCTGCAAGTAAGAAATCTGAGTTGAGGACTAAGAATATAGATGATGTATCTAGTTCAAGCAAGACCTCTAGGCCAAAAAATCAAGTTTGTTGTAAGGAAATAAGGGTCAAGTGACTAAAGAACCATCTATTGTGGTGGAAGCAGCATCAACTTAGGAGGAAGAGCAAGAAGAAGAATAACATAATGAATAATGTTTATTCCCTCATAAGAATATCTCTAAGGAACCACCTATCTCCTCTTCTCTCATTGTTGCTACTGTGTCTACTCCTCCCATTATTTCTATTGGATAGTATTTACTTATCATTATTGAGTTCATTCCTACTATCACAGTTACCCCTTCCATGTCCATTCAATCAATTCATTCATCACCTTCTTCATGTTTAATTTTTTATAGTCCCAAACATGGTTTGGAAAATATTTTGGGGTCTCCCACGTCCTTTCCGAGTCTTTCATTACCTTCTTTTGATGTAAATTCTCAGTCTGATTTGGAACAATATGATTGAGACTGCTCAAGTTAAAAGTGTAGAAATTATTGGTGTAGTCTTGACTAAAAATTCTCCCATTGTGATTTTTTTTTTGTGAGTGCAGCCACATCAACTCAAGTCATGACAACCAATCTTGAAGAAAGTTCTTCCCCACTTCCCCCATGGTTTTCATCTTAGACATCGAAAAGGAAAAATCAAGCCATCTCTCTAGATGACTTTGAATTTGCACAATTGGCACCTTTAAAGGATAAATCCAACAAAAAGGCCAAAAATGTTTCTAGGTTATTGGTTGATAAAGTAGGAAATAGGTATGAGAAGGTGGCACAACCTCCTCCAGATAGGTCAATTGAGGATGTGGATATTTCCAAATATTCTATTAGAAGAGTTGAGTTAGGGAATGTGACTCATGAAAATGTTATGGAAAATGTCTAGGCTACCTTGAATTCTCTCATCAAGAAATTTCATGGGGTAAAGAAGAGTAAAGATCAATACAAGGAAAAAGCAGAGTAGCTAACTTCGGTGCTCCAAAAGATTACCCAATATTTGAAGTCGATAGATCATGTGGCCATTAGTATTGAGGAACCAATTATTTAGAAAGTGGGGAAGGTACATTCAAGAGGTAAAGCAATTGGTGACTTTCTAGATAGAATGATAGCACAAGGAATGCAACTCCCAAAATCTTTTGTAGAGAGAATGGGAAACATGGAAATCATAACATCAAATTTAGATAAAACTTCTAATGCATTTTCTTAGGAGCGGAAAAAAATAGAAGAAAGTTTGGAAGCTTGGATCAAGATGAAAAAACTTAAGCTTGATACCTTGGTGGAATTTGGGGTAATTATCAATAGAGATATGTTTGTGGAGATAAAGGAAATGATGATACACAAGATCAATATCATCAAGGAATTAATCAAGGATTTGTAGGATGCTCATGAAGTTAGTGAAGATAATGATTTGGATATTGTCCACAATATTGAGGAGCTTCCTTGTAAAATACTTGATGATAATGGAAAATCCTTTCCTCAAATGAAGTTGTCTAGGAATTCATGCCTATGATCCAAAATTTTTTGAATATCAAGCCTTCTTAGTGGCTTCGATGGAAAAATTGATGGATATTCAATTAACCCTGGATAATCTCAAGGTGCATTTAGAAAGGCATGAGAAAGCTAGTAGCACCATGAAGGATTTAATCATAAGAGTCCTTTCTATCTCCAAGCACACTTTAGGTCCCAATAATGAAGAAATTCAAGCAATCATTGAGTATGAAGATTTCTTGGAGAAAGATGATGGAGAAAGTTGAATGTTCCTTGGTTTATTTTTTAGTATTTTCCATGTTTTATGTAATTATTTTTTGACATTTTACATGTTTTTTTTCTGAAATGTAATTACATGTAAAAATATAAAAGTCCTAAATCAAATCTGAATCTTCTATTGAATAAGTCAAATTAGTTATTTCTTTCCTAGATTAGCTCTCAACTCTCCTCTATATATATGAGGGAGTTTCCTTTGTAATGGACCTTTTTCTTTTGAATCAAAACATTTCCATTTTGAAGAACATACTTGTAATCTTTGTGTTGAATGTGCAAATTAAAATTTGATCTATAAAAGAAGCATATTTCCTCCAACCTTCGCTTTGAAGCATGTTTGTTGTATGTAAGAGTGTTCTTATGTCTATCTTGTCATATTATCTTTAAATTGGTTTATAAGTGGCGTACTATTTCATTATTGAAGGGGAATTCAGATTTAGTATCGATAGACATTGTACTATCATATTGTATTTGGAGCTATATGTTTTGCATATGAATTTGGTTGAGAACTCAAAGTCTTTGTGCTGAGAGTGTTAGCTATATTCTTGTGGATCTTTTGTGTTGTTAGTTGATAGCCTTTGAGCTACATCATGCTACATGGGTTACTCTTTGGAATTATCTTTGGGGATAACTTGGAGGCTTTGAGTCATAAGTTTTTATTGTTTTTATGTTTGAACCATCATGGAAAGTGACAAAATACTTTGGGTTTCTGTGGATTTTCTAAGTTACTATCATTTTCTAGTAATCGTTCTTGTTATTCTTATCTCTAACATAACTGGGTATTGGCTATTATTGATCCAACTAGTGTTATTTATTTATTACTTACCATGAACATCAAGGTCATTATTGTAACTCATTTCCCTTATTCTAGAAAAAGAGAATATGTTGATGGATACATCCTCATGGATAGTTGTAGTGTATATGATCTTAGTTTAATTTCTAGTTGATTTAGTGATCAATAAGAAAGGAGCCTCCTCTTTATGAGAGGAGAGATTAATTTCTCATCATAGCTATGACTGAAACTACCATTTTGTAATTGTTAAAGGAATTAAAAAATATGCAACCAATAGTTTTTTGGTGACTCTACTAGGGATATGAGCACATAATCAAAGCCTCATGCTTTTGGTTGAAGTAGAAAAGTATACTAGTGTCTTATTATAATTTGTATATATTTTTACTGTTTATTTTATCTTAAAGATTGCACTCTGGCAGATAGAAACTATACGTGTGGTTTAAGGGTGCAATGTCAAGTTGATCCTATATTTAAATTACTACAAAAACATAACTTTGATATGCTTCCTCCAAGGATGAGACCACCTTTGCATTGCAAAAGTATTTTCCCTTCTCGATGTGTAAGATCACCTCTTCCAAGTGAAGCTTCTAGCATTCAGAGAATTGTACCCATAACACCAATTCAAAGGTTTTTCATTCCCCATTTCAATCAAGGTATAATGGAAGATCAACCACCACAAAGTCCTTGGGGTAATTCCTTTAGTCCTTTGATATTGGTGGAACCTTTGTATTTCCTTGGGTTTCCCATAAGAACATTCATAAATTTAATGGAGATGGAAAACAACATCCTGATGAACATATTGCTGATTTTTATATTGTATGTGGTGTTCTTGGTGTCGAACATGAAGATATTTCAGTAAGGTTGTTCGTGAAAACCTTACAAGGAGTAGTAGTTGATTGGTTCTATAATATTCTTGCTAGTACCGTTACTAGCTGGGACACTCTTTGAACCAAGTTCAAGGAAAGGTTCAAGCCTATTGAGGATTCCCATGCCTTTTTGGCTCAACTTATGACAATGATAAAAGATTCAAAAGAATGCATGTGTGAGTTCGTGGAAAAGTTTAATAAGTTGACAACCAAGATTCCATCTAATACTCAGTCGACTCCTCATAATCTGAAGTGTTTTCATTAACACTCAGTTGTTGAAGGTAAGTTTCTTATCATGGAGAGTAGCCCCAACTAATATTGAAGTAGCTAAATAGTTGGCTACTAGTTTTGAAGATAATTTTATTCTTACTAGAAAGATAAGGAAAGAAACAAATAGAAATAAAGGAAAAACATCTTCATTTCAAAATTCCTCAAGCACCATGGATCCTATGGTGTGTTGGTTGTTTTTACAACAAACCAATTAGGTATCAACAGGTACTTATGAGCTTGTTGGGCTCAATTCTTGAATATCTGCTAGACAAGTGCCCAACTGACAAGATATGGCACCAATACCTTTATCTCCTACACTTAAGACTCTGCAAAACCTGAGAGGGTAATGCCACAATGTATATTATACTATTATTTTAGAAAATTCACGTGTACATTGTATATTTAAGCAGATATACTCTCACCCATGGCTAATAAGTTGAAATTCCTCAAGAAGTTGGCAATTCCTTGAACAAACTACATGCCTTAAGCCAAGAATACAAAGACAATACAAACACCACAAACTCAAGATAGATCGATGATTATTTTAAAAGATTTTTCTCAGGTTGGATAGTTGGGATCATGAAGAAACTTAATGGATTTATGACCAGTGGCATTATCTATGGGCTAGGAGTTTGAGCAAATTGAAATATAAGGAACATTTAATCCTGAAAATTTGAGATCTATGCGATACCACTTAGTAATTCACAAATCGGTAAACAAATTCTAAAGACTACTTATCACATCCTTTGACCCTGCATAAAAAATCATGATTTGACTCAACCAATTTAACTCCTATGAACAAGAGCTAAAACCAAAACACATATCAAAGTATGAAACAATGAAAATTAATTAAATGATCTTTGATTAATATTTTCATTAATAATTCATATACATAATCAAAATGGAGAGACTGTAGACTTGGAAAATATTCATTATCATTCGGATATGCACATAAACCATACCTTTAACAAAATATGCTACTTAGACTCAAATAATTCAATAAAGACTAAACATATTCACTCTGTGTTCTTAATTCTCACAATTCAACTTCAGTATTCAACAAAAGGCCAGCATAAATGGCCCTGAATTCCCTTTTATAGAATAAGGGAGCAAAAAAAAGCTTCAGGCCAAGTGTACACATGTCACATTCTGATTGGACTGCTAGAAGACATATTCCCTAATTCAGTTACATTTACATTTATCAAAGTGGAGGGAATTTATATGAGACAAAGATCATTTACATTCGTTGCAGGGAGCAACTTTTCCTTCCAAAAAGCACATGTCAAAAAGGATAAAATTCTTCATAGTAGAACATTGATTTCATCAAACAAGATGAAAAAATTACATGGATCAAAAGGTGAGCTATCATCTCAGTCAGCACTCCACATCTCCAACAATTGACATTTTCTTGTGAAAAATAAATTTTATACATTGTGATTTATAAGGCCAGACCTGTACAATACTTGACCCAGTATATGTTTCACATCCTTATTCACAAACCAAACTTTCTAACATACACCCCTCCCCATTCTTCATATTCCTCCTCAGACGACCAATTGAAATCAATAATCTTATCCAGGGTGTTCCTATATGGTCAGTACTTGGTTACCACAACATTGGATTCTCTATTGAAATCCTCCAGAAAACTAATAAGAAATGTTAATCTCTCCAAAGTGTCATTAAAGACATCAATATCAACCTCTTTGCATATTTCATTCACTTGGGAATCAATAACCTCATTCAGTTCCCTTTTCCACACTTGCATTGGTTTCAATGCATAGTTATTGACCTCAATGTTTGGTAATGGTGATAGATCAATGTGAGTATATTGAGCTATCAACTCTATTATCTTCTACTCCAATGGGCTATATACCCTTGAAACTTCTGCTCACTCAACTCACATACAAAATCATAAACTAGAAGCACCTGGGGGTACTTATCTTCATGCTAACCATCTCCCACTAATATCAACTTTAATCTCTTAGCTCTTGGGACCCACTTATTCAAGATTGGCATGGCCAACATCTTATCTCTTTGGGACAATCTCATTTCCCTCACCATCAAGGAATAGTTGTCATATACACTATTAAGTCTAACCTAAATCTTTTCATTAATATGATTCAGGACATTGTGGACAACCTTTGACACATTTTCATAAATGGTGTCTTGAGCCTTCTCTAGTAACTTCTTATATACTTCAACCTGCAAGAGCAACTGCTCTCTATCAGATGAGCTAGAGCTTGATCTACTTAATTCTTCCACTTCCAATAACCCCTATCCCCCTCTGTATGGTACTATTTCTAAGGCTCGATCATGAGGTGAATGTTGGGAAGATTCCATTGGCGAGGTTGGAGGTGGGTGGCCTGAGTTGGGCTGATCTTGTTCTCTTCGTACTTCTCCTCTTTGTTTATAAAATTCCAATTTAGTTTCTAACACAACCACCTTCTATTGGCTGTTATCATAATCATCGAGGAGTTCTTTGTATTTAATTTTGAGGTTATCTCTCTCTAGGGTGAGAGCTTCCACAGTTGCTTGAGTAAACCTAGCAACATTGGCAACCATGTTTGCTTGTTTTCGCTTCTTGGTTTATATATTTATTTCGTTTTTAATCTTTTATTTCTTTGGTTTCTCCTTGTTCTTAGGCTCCTCGTTATATTTTTTCTTTCCTTTTTATTTATTTTTTTTTCATCTTTTTCTTCGCGTTGATTTGGTTTTGTTTCTTCTTAACGGTCTTCCTTTATTCTTTTAATTTATTCAATTTTTTCACTTTTATTTTTCTAGTTTTCTTGTCTATTTTTTGCTTCTTCTTTGATTACTTGTTTTGCTATGTTCTTCCTTAAAAAACCTTTTAGTTTCTCCTTTCTTTTATATTGTGCTGGTTCCATTTTATTTGGTTTTATGTGCATCTTTTTCTTTTTTTTCTTTTTCTTTAATATTGTCCTTGAATTGCGTGCATCTTTCCCTCCTCCCCCTTCCTTTTTATTCAGTCTGAGTTTGCAATCATTCATTTTCTCCTCTAGCTCTCTTTCATCCTGATGATGGATCACAGAGTGTGATTCGAAACGTTGATGCAAAAAAATCCTTACACAATCGAATCCAAAAGCAATACAAATCAATTAATAATTCTCCTTACAACTAGTTGTCCACTAAGGTCTAATGGCTCGGCCAGAGCTAGTTTCCTAGATCTTGAAGATAATGACCATATTGCCAATGCATCCCAATCCTTATTGAAGGCTAAACCTCGAAGTGCCTTTTACAGTTCTTCTTCTATCTATACGAGAGGCCTTTCATACCTTCTTATGGCATCTAAAACAATAGCATCAGAAATATTCCATTCTAGCAACAACAACACACCAGACTTCTTTACTAGCTCTATACCCTCCTGGGTATTAATCTTTTTGAACTCATTTTTCATAATGCTTCTTACATTTTTCCTGAATGACAGTTTCAAGCAATTCAAGATGCAAGCTCCTTTTAGTGGATACCTTCTTTGCATAGTCTACAACCTTGGATTTCCACCAAAAATCCTATTATGCAGAGGTTTAAATGAAGGAGTCATCTTCCATGAACTCCTTGTCAGCTTCTACCCTTAAATCATCTGCAGTATTCAATCCACTAATGTTAAGCTTCCCTAATCTGAGGATGCTTTGTCCTGAACTTGAAGCAATTTCTCTTTCATGAGGAGGAATTGGGTGATCCCATAATAGTGGTTTACAATTTTTGGCCAAACTGGACACTGAAATTATTATTTTTAACTAAATCTTCACATTCGGGCACCTATAGCGGCTAAACTGTTAGGAATTTGAAGAGGGTGCAAACTAGAGTCTCATCAAATTTTGTCTGTAGATTCTAAAAATATTTTTTTCAAAATTTTTGGAATCAAATTACACTTTTTTTTTCCATCTCCCACGAAAATTAATTTTTTTCAGAAAACAACATTTTTAAAAGGATTTATTAACTGTGATAACGCATAACTTTTTCCATGAAGGATAAAATTCTAATTTTTCAAATTAGATTTGTAACTCATGTCTAGTGCTTCCACTTGTTGGGATAGTTTTTTAACACAGTTTTACTCACTGTTTTAAAGGTCGTGACCACCACACAATTTAGATACACCGATAATACATATAATCTTTTGTATATATGTCAAAATTTAATTTTAATTTTTTTGTTGGATCATGATCTCCAATATCATGCACCTACATTTTCAAATCTTTTTTTGATAATTTATATTTTCCACATGAAGAACAAAGAAATTCATTTTCGATGAAAAACCTATGTTTAATAAAACTTAAAAAATAAATACATAACAAAACCAAACATATTAAAATTATATTCATTGGATAGCTTGTTCTGAGGAATACCATAATCATTTGAAATAAATTTTAAATGAATTCATTTGATCCCCAAAAAGCTAAATCAAAAGTGAATTTTTATCAGCATTCTGATAGGTGTAAAGGAGACGCATTTATAGGTATGGCTTAAACTAGTGAGGTTTCATCCAAGGGTTTGATATATGACTTGATCAAACCTCTTCAATTGAATTTAAATGAACTTTTGCTTAAATCATTATATTTTCAAAATATGTGATTTCAAATGAAAATCAGCTCCTCTTTAATTAGAAACCACCAATATGACAAGTATTCAATTCATTTGCATTTCTCATATAGATATCATCTTCATCTGTTTCAAGTAATCAACCACCCTTTGGCCTCAGTCCTTTGCTTCTTTTGAGGTGGTTGCTCAAGGGGGCTAGAACTTCTTGGGGGTGAGTCAAGATCAATTATAGGCAAAGAGGCCTATGCAAGAGGGGGTGGCACTACACTCTTGGGAGAATTTGCTTTTGGCCCTTCAGAGGTGATAGGGGTTGTTAAGCTTCTTTATTCACCTATTGCTTTCTTCCTCCTAGAGTATATTCTCATTTGCTTGGGTGGTTGGTATGTAGGTATTTTCCAATATTTCAAAGACTTTCAACCACTATTTTTCTCTTTATCCGTATTTCCCCGATGTCTCGGAATACCAATATTCTCAAACCCATGACATGTGTTAATCACTTTATTGAAATTGTAGACACCTAAATTTTATTTGTTATACTCAATTTCTTCATAATTGTATCTTCATAATATGATTAAATAAATTAATTATTTAATTATTCTGTGTCCTGATTCAACTATTAATTAAATAACTAAATTATTTAATTAATTCACTTTAACATTTATTCAAATCTAATAATTAAATAATCTAATTATTTAATTATCTATCAACTTTATCTTTATTCTATCTTGATTAATTAAATAACCATTCTTTATTTAATTACATCACTAATTAACTTTATCCTCCTTGAATTAAATAAATTATTATTTAATTTCCCTTTATCATATTTCTGACTATAATTAAATAAATACTTTAATTATTTAATTATTCATTTAACCTTTTCTTTACTCAATTAAATAAATCGTATTTATTTAATTAATCCCTAAATGTCGAATCTTGAATTAAATAAATCATTTAATTCATAAAAGCCTATTTCAAACACATTCTTCTATATTTGGATAGATGCTTAAGTTATCTAAGTATTCATTCTCACTCGACTCGAGATCTATTTAAATCAGTCAGTTATCTCCTGATTTAATGTCTGAGTCTCTTTCACAAATGAACTCTCTATCACAATCAGTCTATTATCTAGTTCTAACTCGTATGCATGTACATGCATATTAATTAAATATCTTTATTTAATTAATTAAATCTTGTGTGTTCATTCGAACATAACGTTTCTTTTTAATCTATCTTTATCTTTGTCATGCAAAGATAATTCTTTTATTTTCAAATACCAAACTCGAAGATTAAATCATTATTTAATCTTTATCTCTATTCTTATTTTTTATGACTCATGTCAGTACTAACAGTTATCATAATGCATGTTGAATCTTTTGATCTCAATCATCTGTTGATCTTTCAATCCCGACTTGTCATTCAAATGACCAATTTTCTATAAATTGATTTGTCTTTCATCATTTCAATCCCTCTTGAAATTGTATGACTTTTGGAGCAATTACTTGTTTAATCTTTGATATTTTGCTAAATCACTCTCACAGGCTATACTTGCATAGAGAAATCTGAGGGCAATTATACAACGGTGAAATGGAGAAGGGAAATTGAGGTCATACATGGAACTACATAGATATTGGGTGAGATTGTTCAATTTATTTATGTTTTAGCTTTCCTTTGTTCTCTATTGTTTAGCTTAGATTGCATTAGAGCTGGAATTGCATTGTTGTGTGCTTTTAACCTTTTATTGTATTTCCTGATGTTACATTTGGTGAACCCGACGTGAAGATACCATCTTCGCGAATCCATAGACTTTTATTCAATTTTTGTAGGTATCATATGAAACAACGCATCTGACAGATGAAAAGATGTAATTGATATTACGAATTGCATCTGATGAATATAGCAACCCATCTTATGAACTTCGATGAATCCATGAAATTTTGTGACACAATTGACTATTGAAAATCTGTGATGCATCTGGCTGGTGAATTTTTTGGGTTTACTTTCTTCTGTATTTTTATTTTTCCTAATGTTTGGTTTACAATGTGTGTTTTTGGAGTTAACATAGTGTTTGTAGGACATAAGTATAGAAGACAAGTTTTTGAAACCCCTCTTGCATGATGACCGTCAAAGAAATATTGCAAAAATACTCATGAATTTTCTACAAGATGTGTGTCGAAGACCTTTTTTTGAAATAGATTGTTTGGTAGATTAGAAAATTATCATTTGGGTTTAAAATTAACTATTGTCTACTATGTTTGTTGTGAAAGTATGCTCTGTTATTACCCGATTCAATATATCGAAGTATCCTCTCCCCTTGCGCATTCATGCGATCCTAGGTGCAAGAGAACCAATTACTGACTCTAGAAATTGGGCTTGTATTGGTGCAAAAAAGTACTCACCCCAAGATGAATCAAACCGACAATGAGGCTTTGTGGCTGAGCTACCCCTGACTGATATATAAATGTGAATCCTAAGGGAAAACCTAGGATTATGAGTGTGGATGTGCCATACAAACAAAGTAGTACTCCCCAAAACCATATTGAGCATAATCTCTTTAGGCTGGAGTGCCTCCTAAATAGAGCTTAATGTTTTTCCCCATGTATGGACACTCAAACGGGTACCCGAATTAAATACCATTGTTGTAGTATCAAAAATCCCTCTATTTACTACTGTAGCAGGTCAGACTTGTGAAGTCATCTCACGTTCTTATGGTTCATGTGTAGAGATGAAAGTATGCCATGGGATGTTCATGGGTACTATAGCTTGGCTGCCCTGAATGAAGTGTTGAGCCATGGAGGGGAGCCAGTGGGGTCAAGCTACTAGTCATCTGCCTTGAATAAGCATAGTTGGGGTAAAACCCAAGTGAGAACTCAGTAGATATTGTCACTACCAGCCTAGGATGTGCTTGTGTGTTATTATATTAAATGTTCTTTGAGTCAAAATCAAAATAAAAATACATTTTCTTATGATTGTTTTGATTTTCCAAAAATTGATCATGAAACAAAGTTAGTTTTCATCACAATTCACTAGAAAATCACAACTGTCAACAAAGTCGTAATTGTTCACCAAAAAGTCACAATTGTTATTTTGAGTCACAACTATTTACCAGAAAGTCACAATTGTTATTTTGAGTCCCATATGTTGGAAACTGATTCCCATTTTCTTAGAGTTGCATTTGTTTAAAATAGAGTCGCATCTATCAGAAATTGAGTCCAATTTTCTTAGAGTCGCATCTATCTGGATAGCTTGCATTTGTTTAGTCTTACACCACATCTGATAACTTAGTCACATTTGTCATAACCTCTATTACTGGAAAACCGCAATTGATACCTTCTGTGATGCATCTGAATAGGTGAGCCAAATTTGTAGTCTGGAACAACACATATTCCCATGCCACATAAACAACCTTTTTACTAGTACATAGTCAGAGTTTAGAAAACTGCATATGATCAGTATAGAGTCACAGTTGAAATCTTGAGTCACATCTACTGTAAAAAAAACCGCATCTGTTTGATACCTGAGTCTGAATTTACTAGAAAACTGCAAGTGAGAAAGAAAACCACAACTGTTAAATTCTGCAACGCATCTGTCTGAGTATCAGAAAACTAGAATTTACTATCAAAAACTGAGAGCAAATAGTCAAACTAGTATCCAACTTATCCTTTTTCACTGATTCTTGCACAAAAACTATAACGTTCGCTCAAAACTTGCACAATTACATACTTTAGGAATCATTTAGTCTTAGCTATAGGTACCTTAGTCATACATCTGACTGTCATCTTAGGGGTCTTTATTTCCTTTAGAGAGATCATCTTTTGTAAATTTTAGGATAGGCACCTTTCACGCTCTAGATAAACCCTTGATTCAACCAATGTTTTCATTGAACCTAGTCATTATATATTTTGTCCTACACGTGAATCCTTTCTACTCATCAGTCTAGATAGGGATTTCACCTTATCTTTTGGTCCTAGTCCCACAAAGGTTCCTTATCAAAACTAATTGAAACTATGGTTACACTTTAGCTGATAGATAACCTCTTTTAGAATCTTCCAAATCAATCACTTAGACCTTTTCATATTTAGATACTATCATCCTATACTAGCCTCATCTTAGACATGCCTTATTTGCACAGAAAATACCAAAAAAATAGCTACATACATTCATCTTTTATATTCAGAAAATCCCAAAAACATAGATTAGACCCATAATCATCCATAGACTTAGCTTTTGCATCAATTTCACTTTGAGCTTACATCACATGGTTGAAACCAGATTGAAAAGGAAAGAACAAGAAAAAATGGCTAATCCAAATGAATTCATCAATCCATTCTCAAACCCCTTTGCAGGGGCAACTTCATCTAGACCTCACAAGACTTTGTTAGAAAAATTTGTTACTAGAGACACACAAGGATGTGTTATAGTGGAAGAACTAGATGTTGCCACACAATAACCTGAGTTTTCTTTCTTTGTAGATGACTATCTAGCAAATGATCCTCAACGACAACCAAATTGCTAGCAGAAGGTGCTAAACTACCTCTTGGTTTTGATATTTGTACACTACAAACTACATCTACCCAGGGAACAAACACTACTACCACTAGTGCTACTATACCTCAAGTGACTACTGCTATACCATATGGAGGACCTATACAGACTAGATCAACAATACACACCACTCCATTTGGTACACCTATTTCGACACAGGGGCTAAATTTTACCATAGGGGCATCATCATCCAATCCATTTGGTCCTCTTGCTGGGAACAAAAAATCTAGAACATCAGCTCCTATACTAAGTGTCAATGTCACTAGCACTATTCCATAGACAACAACTATACCTAGTGTTCATGTTGCTAGTGCTATACCAAAGATTGGGGCTTCAAAGATAGGAGGCATATCCTCTTTCCAATATGGAAATTGACCCAACACTTCACAGATTCTGAATCAAAATTCATTTACACAAATTCTGAATCAAAATCCATTCTCACAGATTTTGAATCAAAACCCATTCACTAACATTCCAAATCCAAACCCACTTTACATACCAACATTTAACCAAAATCCATCAAACAATGCTGGATACCAAAACACGTACATAGATCCAAATAATCTAGCTAACACATCATTAACTCAAGTTGACGTCCTGCAGACACAAATGCATGCACTTCAAACATAGATGGATAGCATGACAGTGTCTAACAAGAAAACCTTTTCAGCAAAGGATTTATGCCCATTTCCCTTCGATAAATCATTTTACATGACACCTTTCCCTCATGGGTATGTCATACCAAACTTTCCCAAATACAATGGAAAGAAAAATCCAATCAAACACGTAAGGGAATTTTCCATGGTGTGCATAGATGTCGCCTACAATCACACCTATCTTATGAGACTCTTTTCGAGAAGTCTCATTGGAATTGCACTAGAGTGGTTTTCAGGTCTTGACTATGGCATAAAATCATGGGACAAACTAGTTGAGAAATTCATTGAAAACTTCTCTTTTAACATCGACCACGAAATAAATATACCAAACTTGTGTCATATTGCACAAGATGAAGGGGAAACTTTTATCGCTTTCTTCCAAAGATGGAGAACTATATCTAGTCGATGTCCTATTGAGATACCTGAGAAATAGGTCACTATGTTCCAAGAAAACCTCAACCCAAAATTGAGAAGTAACTTAAGGGTACATTGTTGCACATCCTTTATAGAACTAGTGGAAAAGGGAATCATACTAGAAAAAGATCTCATTGAAAAAGGAGAACTTAAGAAATAGACACCCAACATAAATCCAATTATGCAAAACACCCCCAATGACAAACAAATTTTTGTCTTGGAACAAAAACGTTACCAATGATGGGGTAGTTGATGCTAAAACTTTACAAGTAGGACCGATCATCACACTGTGAGGACATAACCCCTCTACCAACACACTTAACATTGTCAATCAACCTCCCAACACTGTCCAAAACACCCAACATCCACAAAAATAGAGGAGGTTTCAAAAACATGAGTTCACTCCCTTAGGGGAACCCATCGAGTCAATATTCAAACAACTATTGCAACACAATCTTATACCGCTTCAAGATCCAAGACAATATGATCCCAAAAAATTTAAACCGGTTTGGTGGGATGACAATGCATTTTGTGATTTCCATAGAACTAAGGAACATAACCTACAAAATTGTCAGCAACTGAAAAATATCATACAGGATCTTGTCGAGAAGAAAATCATTGAAGTTAGCAGATAGAAACAAAAGTCATCAAACACTAATCGCAAAGTCTTTATTGATCCACTACATGGCCATGGGAAAGGAAATGTCCCCAGTTCAAGTAACAAAACCAATATGTCGGCCAACTAGGCTAATGTCAAGAATGATTATAGTAGTGGCAAAATCATAAATCACCTTTGGGCCACCAATGAGAATATCAATACCATTACCATAAATACAACTCCTAAGTGTGTTGTCAACACTCGTCGGACCAAGATCACTATCCAAGTCCCTCCATTGCAGCAACCACCACAGACTTCCAAGTTGTAGTATAACTTACTTAATCAATTCGGGAAGACCCCAACCCAAATCTCCATCTTGGAACTGTTATGTATCTCCCCTGAACATCGATCCATTTTAGACAAAGCTTTACAAAGCACCATTGTCCCTAATGATCTCGATGTCAATCATTTCTAGGAAATGGTAGGCTACTTGACCAATAATCATCATCCCACATTCTCTGAACAAGACTATACAATTGAGAAGACAAATCATAACGACCCTTTACATCTTGAATTCCTTGTTGACGACACCAAAGTTAGACAAGCTTTAGTAGACAGAGGAGCAGGGTTAAATTTGTGCACTTTAAAATTAATTAATGAACTAGGTTTCTTAGAAGCATGCGTCAACACAATGAAGAGTATTGTCATTAAGGATTATGATGATGAGGAATGAAAATCAAAGGGGTGGTAAAACTTCCTTTCAAAATTGGTCCTGCAGTAATGGAGACAAAATTCCAAGTCTTGGATCTCACCCTTCCCTACAACCTTTTGCTAGGCAAACCTTGGATTCATGCCATGAAGGTAGTCCCTTCCACATACCATCAATGTCTAAAATTCCCTTACAATGGCACTGAAATAACCATAGATGGTGACCTAGATCTATTTCAATATTCTACCAGTCTACGAGAGACACCTCAATGCCAAGTGCTAGTAAATCAAGAAGCCTCATCATCCAGTCCATCTCATTATGTCAATCCATCCACTCTGACAAAAATATCCACTCCATCATCACTACCCTTCCACTCCAAGGGTCGAGATCCAAGACAAGGGTTGTGGAGAATATTACATGAAGACATTTTATTGTATTAGTCAATTGATTCCTCCTAAATCATATGATTTACCTACAACATATAAGAGATAGTCAGTGATCACTATACACATCCCTCCCTCAACAACCTTTGCAAAATGGGGAGAATTAAGCAAAGAATCCATACACGCAGAAGATGTCACCTCCTGGTTATATAGAGAAGACCCTGAAGAACCTCCCTCACTTGCTCACATTCCTATAGATCAATATGGCAAAGGATTCACCATCATGTAGAGCAAGGGATATAATGGACATAGTGGTTTAGGCTTACATCAAGATGGGAGGATAGAACCAATCTTTGTTTATCTGTGGCCAAAAGGATTAGGGCTTGGTTTTCAACCAATTAAAATTGGCGTTCCTAGTACCACATCACCCTTGATCGAGGAAGTAAGTGCTTTATTGAGACATCTCACAAGCCATCTGACCAACACTACTGTGACTCCCCCGACTCAAACAAATATGAGTGGGATTCCCTATCCTCCACCTTGTCCATGGACCTTGATAAAATTTTTGGAGAACTTGACATAATGTTGAAATCCTCATCAAATCCATTGAATTCATATCCACCAAAGAATATGACAAAAGAGGAATGGTTTAAACATTACTATTGGGAATCTCTTGATCCTACCTCTTGGCAACCTGATAAATCCATTTCAAATAACCAAACCTTGGTATTAGGCCCACCTTATAATCAACCTAGATCTAAGCAAAAGGGCAAAGAGGACTTGGAACAAAACTTTTGTGACCATATGAACAACTCATTCCTTATCTTGACTCCTTTGAACTTTAACAACTCTGATGATGACATGCCTTTAGTTTATCCCCAACTCATTGATTGGGACCAACAAGACACACCCATTTTAGACATTTTTGAGAATGAAAAAGAGATTGTTGAGTTCCTTGGACTAAGAGAAGGCATACCTAGTGGTGATCACAAGGCTAGATTTACTATTGAATTGGACAACAAAACATATTTTGGGGAATCTGTTCAACCCTCCAGTCACAAAAATAAGAAAAACAATGACAAAAATAAAAATGATGAGTCTCTAGGTGAAAACTGAAAGGCGCCTTTAGACAATGAAAAAGAAAAAAATAAGGATGCATCCGAAGGCAAAAACCTCTCTGAGGCACCTAAGGATGGAGCTTTGAACATTCTCCCCTTTTCATAGGAAAATTCACCCATGCTAGTTGAAGAATCAGTGGAAGCCAACATAGGCATAAAAGAGAATCCCCAACTGGTTTATTTTGTAGCATCATTGACCAAAGAAGAGAAGCTAGAATTCAGCAACTTCTTTACACAAAGATAGATTAATTTTGCCTGGTCATATGCAGACATGCCTAGGCAACATCCTAAACTTGTTCTACATCACTTTCCCTTACAGCTATGTGTAAAACCAGTGAAACAGAAATGGAGGAAAATGCACCCATAGATTGCTTTACTAATCAAGGAAGAACTCAAGAAACTGTTAGATGTTGGTTTCATTAGATCAATTGACTATGCAAATTGGATTTCCAATCATGTACCAATCACTAAACCAATAGGGGGCATCCACATTTGCATAGATTTTAGAGATATCAACAAGGATTTCCCTAAGGATGACTTCCCTCTGCCCAACATTGACATGATAGTAGACATGACTGTAGGATATGAGATGTTGTCCCTTATGGATGGATTTTTAGGGTATAATCAGATCAGAATTGCAACTGAAGACCAACCTAAAACAACTTTCACATGTCCTTGGGGAACTTATTGCTGGAATGTTATGCCCTTTAGACTCAAGAATGCTGGAGCAACCTATCAGTGCGCCATGACCACTATTTTTCATGACCTTGTACACACTCTTATGGAGGATTAGGTCGATGACCTTATTGCTAAATCAAAGAAAATGGTAGATCATTTATAGGTTTTAGACAAGATATTTCAAAGGCTAGAAAAGTATAAAGTGAGACTAAATCCCAAGAAATGTGTGTTTGGAGTGAAATCAGGAAATCTTTTGGGTTATATCATTTCTAGGAGCATTGAAGTGGATATAGCCAAGGTAAAAGTAATCATAGACATGCCTCAACCAACTAATCTTAGTCAACTAAGGACATTACAAGGGAGACTACAATCCATCAGAAGATTTATAGTGCAGTTAACAGATAAGACACATCCCTTTCAACATTTGCTCAAGAAAGGAGTACCCTTTGCATGGAAAGTTAGGTGCCAAGAGGCTTTTCAATTGATCAAAGAATATCTACTCACACCACCAGTCTTAATGCCACCTGTTGAGGGATGACCATTGATTCTCTATATTTCAGCAACCCATTCATCACTAGGAGCATTGCTTGCACAAAACATGACAATGAAGGTCATGAAAGGACAGTATACTATATCAGTCAGACTTTGGTAGGTTATAACCTCAACTACAATACCATTGAATGTGCTTGTCTTGTGGTAGTATTTTCTACTCAAAAACTAAGGCACTATATGCTAAACCATCAAATAATGCTAGTTGCTAAGATAGATCCTCTAAAATATCTTCTAAGCAAAGCAACATTAACAGGGTGATTGGCCAAATGGGTAATGATACTTAGTGAGTATGAAATCTTGTACGTAGAGAGAAAAGCTATCAAAGGACAAGTAATTTCTGATCAGTTAGTTGATGCACCAATACAAGCAGATCACCCTTTAGTTGTAGATTTTCCTGATGAGTTTATATTCACCATTGACACAAACACAACACGGAAACTATACTTTGATGGTTCTCATACAAATCATGGTTTAGGGGTTGGTATCTTGTTTATCACACCACAGGGTGATTCTATCCCTAAGTCATTCAGGATTGCATTTCCATGTACCAACAACATAGCAGAATATGAAGCTCTTGTGATAGGATTGCGCATGGCAGTCAAATGGAAAATCAATAACTTACAAGTTTATGGTGATTCTCAACTAGTAGTCTGACAAGTAAATGATGACTATGAAACTAAGGATGAAAATATTTCTCCCTACGAACGCATGACATATAGTTTCAAGGAGTACTTTGACAAGGTTGACTTTCATCAAATACCTCATGTTCTAAATAGGGCAGCAGACACCATGGCTACTATTGCTTCACTCCTTGACATACCAAGCAACATGCCTAATTTTGAGTTTTTGGTAGAACAACTTTTGGTCCCTACCTATGACATCCCAGATTTAGAGATGGTGTGTGAGATTGTTGATCCTAATTCCCCATGGTATAAAGATATCTATGACTACCTCCATGCTGAAATCATACCTCGTGACTTTTATAATAACCAAAATAGGACATTCCTTCACTAGTCAGCCAAATACACCATCGTCGAAGACACCCTTTATAAACGTTCCTTAGATAATACCCTATTGAGATGTCTCCATATAGACAAAGCACAAGAAACCTTGCATAGGGTGCATGAGGGTATATGTGGATCCCATTCTATCGATCCTACCTTAGCTAAAAAGATTATGAGACTGGGTTACTATTGGCCTACCATGGAAAAGGACTCATACATCTTTGTCAAGAAATGTTGCCAATGTTAGGTACACAGATATTTGATACATGCACCAGCATAGGAGCTTTGTCCCATAATGTCACCATGGCCCTTTGCCCAATGGGGACTCGACCTCATAGGTAAGATACATCCCACATAAGCTAATGGCCATAAGTTCATTATCACTATGACCAAGTACTTCACCAAGTGGATTGAAGCTATTCCCATGACCTACATCACTGACACATAGATTTTGAAGTTTATCCTAAACTATATCATTTGTCGGTATGGTGTCCCTTAATCCATAATCACAGATAATGGTCATCCATTCAAGAACCAAGAATTATGTCATCTCTGTGAAGAGTTCCATATCCAACATCATTTTTCCACCCCATATTACTCACAAGGTAATGGCCAAGTAGAGGCATCTAACAAAACTATCATTAGAATCCTCAAAAATACTATTAATGATGTTGGCTGCAATTGGAATTTACACCTTAATCCTACCTTATGGGCTTATCGTACAAGTATCCATACTCCCATTGGGGCCACTCCATATTCCTTAGTATTTGGTTCTGAAGCCATTTTGCATATTGAGGTTGAGATTCCTTCCTTGAGGGTATCCTTGAAAGGGCACATTGACAATGAAAAGTACTGAGTGTCAAGACTACATGAACTAGAATTCCTAAACGAATGAAGATAGAAGGCATTAGATCATCTCCAAGCATATTAGAATCATCTTTTTCGCAGTTACAATAGAAAAGTATTGAATATAAATTTTTACATTAGTGACTTGGTCTTAATGGAGAACCCCAAGAATCAAGAAAAACGAGAGAAACTAGGAAATTTTGAACCTAACTGGTTAGGACCCTACATTGTCACAGAAGCCTTTGGATCATGAGCATATAAACTCTCTACTCCTAAAGGAGAACCATTTTTAGCACCCATCAATAGTCTTCATCTAAAGAAGTTCTATGCATAGCTTTTGAGAGCCTTGTCTTAATTATCAAAAATACAAAAAAATAGAAAAAAATCATTACCTAGGTGAAAACCTGGCAAACAAGTGTCTTGGTAACATCAAAAAAATTAGAAAATCTAGAAAATAGTAAAGAGAAATAAGTCGTCTAATAGTGAAAACCACTTCGGTGGTGCTTTGGATAATTACCATGGTGAAAACCTGGCAAATAGGCACCATGTGTAGTTGACTCTGTTCCTTTGTCTACTATCATTCTAATTTGACTTCCTTGTACATAGTGTACTTCCCTGTACATATTGCTTATCCCTGTACATGTTATCTATCCCTATACATATCATCTGTGCTTCTCGTCTATCACTTGTACATACCATTCATAATAAGTGGTAGTCTTTCCCATAACTTGGAATGATTGACATTGAGTGTATTTCATATCCCCCATTTTATCCTATTCATAATCAATTGGTCTTATACTCGACTGGGGGCAAACACTTGACGTGCATTATATTGGTTCTTACATTGGCTATGCTAAAGACGTAAAACCATCAAAAAATTAAAAAAAAACATCACAAAATGTCCTAAAAAATCCCAAAAACATCACAAAATGTCCTAAAAAAGCCCAAAAACATCACAAAATGTCCTAAGAAAATACAAAAACATCGTAGTAAACTTCAAAAGACAAAAAATTGTAAAAACCAAAACATGTCGTAACCAAAATACTAAAGTCAATCGAGATTTGTCAGCCTGGTTCATTAAAGTACGCGGCCTTTATGATTAGGATGAAAGGCCATCCGCCAATGTGCCCCGAGGCATTAGGTCGTGTCTCTTTAGGTTTGTTTGTATAAAATCATGATTCAATCCATTGTCTATAAGATATGCCCGGTCGGTTTAACTACGTAGTCTCTATGTGTATAACGAGGCAGGCCATCAATCATGAGTCCCCGAGGTCAATGACTAGGTTAGTCCATTAGGGTTCGTCACATGCACTACCACACACATTTGTTATCTTCGTACAAAAAAAGCTTATAATAGTCAATCTTGTTAGTCAAATTCTAGTCGAACTACGAGGTCTTTGCGTGTATAACGTAGTCAAGGCCATCAATCGATGAGCCCCTGAGGCCACACTAGGTCAGTCCTTTAGGGTTCATCATCACACACAGTCAATTGTCAGCACATCATATTAAGTCATGCATCAATCTAGTGAACAATTCAACAATGTCTCCAAGTCAAATCAAACAAATTGCCAAAGCAACAACCAAAAAAAATCAATTTATATTTGTTATAGGATGTGTCCTTCCTGAAAATAGATAGTATCAAAACAATCAACATAGCCTTACATAGGTTATCACATCAACGGCATCAGAGTCAACATCTAATATGATACATGTCTTTTTGAAACTAGGATTTTTTCATGCCTTATACAGATAGTCATAACATCGAAACCAGACTCAAAGTCTTATCCGATATGTGTATCTCCTAAAACCATGCTCTATCAATCAATCATCTTATCAATCAAAACAATCAAACAAACAAATCAAGTTTTGGAAAATATTTTACTGGCTTTTGACTTTATGGCTTATTTATCTTATCATTTCATTTCACTTTATGATGGGAATTATGTTACTAGCTTTCTCAAGGATGTCCCATGAAGGATTTAGAGAAGCAACGATGTATCAAAATTATGTTTTCTTTGACATTTGTTTGTCGATTGTCTTTTAAAAATTTGATTTTGAGTCATGTTACTAGTTTCCTCAAGGATTTCCCATGAAGGATTTAGAGGAACGATGACGTCTTATGACTTGTCTTTTATTTTGTTTGTTGTCTATGATTTTTCTTAACAAAAATACTGGGGCAACTTTTCCCTTAGTATGAGTTATGGCAATCCTTGTCTGTGACTATCTGTTGTTAGCAAGTCGATGACCTTGCACACCTTGATCTATGTCATATCATGGTGTTTATCTCCATTTGTATTAGTTACCGCCCAATTATGATAAAGTGCACAGCCTTTTGTGATACAGAAAAATATTGAAGATTTCTAACACTAACATCAATCTCTTTTATTATTCATCTTCTTTCTACACTAACATTTCTTCTTTCTTGCATTATGACGGAGTCCTATGACATACAAAAATATAAAATATCCTGCATATGCATTCATGTTAGGAACATCATGTAAATATCATCATCATAAATCATCTATCTTTCATTACGAAAATGCAAAAAACATAGGCATTTAGCATATCTAGGAAATCATGGCATAATAGGCATTCATTATCATAGATTACATAGCAAAAGCATCACATGTATACACCAAATGTAAATATATGCATCACATTATATCCATCATCATCAAATGTATTGCATCACATGTAGATAGCATTGTATATGTAAACATCACATTTGCATCTCATAACAATAAATTGCATCTCATAATCATAAATGCATATATCATAATATAGAATCCACATCACATCATAGGCTGAATAAACATATCATCAAGTAGATATAATCATCCATCACATAAGCATATCATATAGAAAATTTGCATAAATAAAAGACTACATAATCAAAATAGAACTACATATCATGAGAATTGCCACCAAAATCATATATATATATATATATATATATATATATATATATATATATATATATCACTCAAAAAGTGTTACATCACAATGTCATAATGTATCAATAATATGAAGCCTGCAGGCTAAATGATCAAAGTACAATGTCCATCAATAAATATCAATACATGTCCCTATCTGGAACTACCATTGCTACCATGACCAGACTGTGAAGGCAAATGATGTCAAGATCCTGATGACCTGTATCCTGTATGGGACCTGTCATATGGTCTAGATCTGTGTGGCCCCTCAACCCCCTTTGTGCTCACTGTCCTTGTATGAGTCTTGGTCCGAGACCTACTGTTGTGTGCCTATGAGAAACTGGGAGCTCGTCTCTCTAGAGGAACCTCTACCTCATATAGGTCTTTGTAATAAGAATCCCTCTCCATAGATCTGACTAATTCTCGAGCAAAAGCATCAGATGCCCCACTGCAAAGAGCTCTAATCTTTGTAAACTACTACTTGGTCTCCTATCTTTGAGCTATAGCCTGGTCTCTATCCATATAGGCCTTGTCACTCTCCATCTGTGGTGCATCCTGCTCTGACATCAACACCCTCATCCTCTCCTCCAAAGATGCAATTTGGGAATGCAAAGTCATAGTATCCTGATCAACGGGCCTTGTAGTATCTTGTCATGTCCTCTCCATCCTGTCATCCTCCATCTCCTCCAAAATCCTATCCCATAGCTCACGCTTCTGATCATCCATATCCTCTTCATCCTCCCAGTCATCCTAATACATACCAAGCAGATCAAGGGAATCTATCTTGGCCTCCTCCCTACCTACCTCCTCCTCTACATGCTCCTCTAGAATATCCTCCTCCGCATACTCCTCCCCACCAATCTCTACCTCCTCAACATGAACCTCCTCTCTACCAATCTCAACATCTTTCTCCTCCTCCCCTCCTCCAACATCAATCATCAGAACATCCTCTCCCTATCTCTCTCCCTCATGGACGAGTGACAAAGGTGGACCTTGTCCTCTCTGACCACGTCTCCCCCAGCCACCACTTCCTCTACCATCTCCATCATCCCCTCTCCCACCTCCACCCCTCCAACCTCTACCCCTACCATGCCTGTTGCATGGCCCTTTCCCTCGCTACTCTGCTAGTGCATCTTGATCTAGATCTGTAAGAAGTACTAGCCTATGAACAACACACCACTGATTATATGCCTCATTGGTGCTTAGATCTACTATCCTGGCTCTCCAACCTCACTACACTGGCTGTAATGCATCAATGTTGGACTTTGTCATAGCCACTAGAATCTCTGCTCCCCATAATGTCACCTCCCTAGAAGACCTCACATACGTTGCTCACCCTTGAGGCTCATCCTAAACCTCTCCAAACTATCTCAAAACTCGATCCGACAAGTGTCTCTCAATAATGTGGACATGTGAAACTATCCGACCAATCAAGAACTGTGTATTTCTACAATATACCAAGTGCTCATCCTCATCTGACCACGGTGGGAAATCTAAGTATGGCCTCCATATGAACTGCACCATTGTATCAATGCAATGTTTGTAATATCTGGTATCCCCAACATGATGTTGAATATTAGCCCTTGCATAACAGAAGGAATATGGTGATCCATGTTGCACATCAACTATAACCAGCGGATGCTAAATAGCTATGTATTCCCACGCCCAAATCATCAAGAGCGTGGTACCACAGCTCATCGAATATGCCTCTCTATATGCAATATCATGTAGGTGGAAATATAACATGGCTAAGAGAAAAGAGCCCCAAGCATAGACCTCCCGCCTCTCTAACATCCCTACCAGCTTCTCCCCCCATCCTACAAGGAATCCATGACCTCGACGGTCAGGAAGAACTATGCCTCCAATCAATGTACATAATAGAAAATATAATTTACTATACCTTTCGGCTAACACATGCGATCTAATCTCATATTGATCTATCCCCAACTATCTAATGTCCTCATGGGGATAATATCTACACATATCAGAGAATCCTCTCTAAGTATCGTACATAACCCTCATCCCTTTAATAGGTAGTCTAAGGATCCTATATACATCCTCTAGTGTTACTGTCACCTCGCCTGTAGGTAGATAAATGATGATGTATCAGAGTGCCACCACTTGCACAATGCAGTAAACAATCCTCGGTTTTCCCGAATAATGGGCATGTTTGTCACATGATAGAGACCCAAGTACCATAGAAACTATTTTTCCACACTCCACAAACTATCACAGAAGCAGAAAGTCAACAGTCTCGACTCTCGAGTATAACTAGGGTCCAACACAACCTACAATGGCATTATACATGCCTCATGTCAAAATCAATAGCCTAACCTAGTTCAAATTCCAAAATTCCATGCTAGTCATATGTGTCATTCCTTTGCAAATACGTTTCAAAAATCAAATGCGTCATTCCATTTTGCAAATGCGTCTCTAAATGTCACATGCGTCATATTAAAAAGTGAATGCATCTTAAATATGCATATGCGTACAGCTGCAAACACGCATAATCAACAACTATTAAAAATGCAAATGTGTCCTATATAACAAATGTGTCACATTTTTCCACATGCGCTATTCAACTATGCAAATGTGATGCAATTCAAATATGCAAATGTGATGCAATTCAACAATGCGTAGAACTAAAATATAGATGCATATAAATGTTAAAAACCTATGCTAGCATTACGACGTCAATCTATAGATGTGTAATTCCGCATACACATGCCCCCTTTTATGCATGCATATGCAACTTTTCTATAAAATGACCCATTACAAAAAATTAAAATAAATGCATTAAAATGCAAAAAAATGAAAATTTCAAAAGTCAGTTTCAGACTACATACTGGGGGGCTCGCGTCTATAGGTTGCCTGAATGTTCGGATGCGGTAGGCACGATGGTGAGAGTATGGAACAAGAGACATTGTCGCTAGAAGTCCAGAGCAAAATCTCAAATTTCTAAACTATGTGGGTGCAAATGAGTGGAATTTTCACCCCTTTTGCTATTTATACCTAGGGTTTTGATAGCATTTCTTCTAACATTGTCTATTGGTCGCATAATCTTCCAACTTCTTTTGACCTGTACATGTACCTAACAACTCAAAATTCATTTCTGTCAACTCCACTACATTTCTGACTATCAAATTGACTAATCGGGACTATTTCCATTTTTTTTTGAAATTTTAAGAAAATTTGTCAATTTTCCCGAGGGGGCATACCTTCACCTATTTCACACAAGGGCATGATTGGGGCATGTTTTTGATCGATTTTCATTGACACAATGCCAAAATGACATTGTATCAAAGAGGGGCAAAATGTAGACACTGAAGTTTGGTCTAAGCCAGCGACTTCAATTTCTTCATAATTCATATCTTCATGTCATGATTAAATAATGTTAATTATTTAATTATTTTCTAAAGTCCTTTATTCAACTATTAATTAAATAAATTGAATTATTTAATCAGTTCACTTTAACATTTATTCAACTATTAATTAAATAATCTTAATTATTTAATTAATTCACTTTATCTTTATTCTATCCTGATTAATTAAATAAACATTCTTTATTTAATTGTGTCACTAATTAACTTTATCCTCCTTAAATAACAAATTCCACGACCACTTTATCATATTTCTGACTATAATTAAATAAATACTTTAATTATTTAATTATTCATTTAACCTTTTCTTTACTCAATTAAATAAATCTTATTTATTTAATTAATCCCTAAATGTCAAATCTTGAATTAAATAAATCATTTAATTAATAAAATCCTATTTTGAACACATTCTTCTATATTTGGATAAATGCTTAAGTTATCTAAGTATTCATTCCCACTCGACTTGAGATCTATTTAAATTAGTCAGTTATCTCCTCATTTAATGTCTGAGTCTCTTTCACGAATGAACTCTATGTCACAATCAGTCAGTTATCTAGTTCTAACTCATATGCATGTACATGCTTATTAATTAAATATCTTTATTTAATTAATTAAATCTTGTGCGTGAATTCAAATAGAACATTGCTTTTTAATTTATCTTTATCTTTGTTATGCAAAGATAATTCTTCTGTTTTTGAATACCAAACTCGAAGATTAAATCATTATTTAGTCTTTATCTCCATTCTTAGTTTTTATCACTCATGTCAGTACTAACAGTTATCATAATGCATGTTGAATCTTTTGATCTCAATCGTCCGTTGATCTTTCAAACCTAGTTGTAATTTGAATGATCAATTTTATATAAATTGATCTGTCTTTCATCATTTCAATCCCTCCCAAAATCGTATGACTTTTGGAGCAATTACTTGTTTAATCTTTGATATTTTGCTAAATCACTATCATAGGCTATACTTGCATAGAGAAATTTGAGGGCAGTTCTACAACGGTGAAATGGAGAAGGGCAATCAAAGTCATACATGGCACTACATAGATCTTGGGTGAGATTGTTCAGTTTATTTATGTTTTAGCTTTCCTTTGTTCTCTGTTGTTTAGCTTAGATTGAATTAGAGCTTAACTTTCATTGTTGTGTGCTTTTAACCTTTCATTGTATTTCCTAATGTTACAAAAATCACCAGGAATATTTGGAAGAGGGTCATATTGGGGAATGTTCTTCTTCTTAGCTTCTACCATCTTTCTATAAGCAAGGTATTTAGTTTTTCTTTCACCTTGTTCCTCAAAGTTAAAAAAAATCCTAATAACATCCTCAGGGTAATAAAAAAAATGTCCAAAGTTACCCATTTTCTTATCTACTTTGAGTTTACTAATGAAGCCTTCAGGATCATGATTCATCGAGCTCATAGTCATTAGTTTATAAGGAGCCAGCAAATGTTCTAATTGATTCCATGTCCCTTTTGTCAGAATGTAATCTGCAAATGCTATCCATTTTGGAAAGAATGACCCCTTCCTTGCTGATTCAGGTAAATTTGTTGCTTGTGAAACTTCTAACTACCACATGATCTCAAGGAATCCTATTCTCAAAGGAACATCTTTAGGCAAGACATATGGGCCCAAACCACTACCATATACTCTGAAAATCATCTTATCAAGATACAAAATTACATCTCCCCAATTATGACTCAAATTCAAATATGGCCTCATCTCCTTATAGGCCTCAAGAATTCATGAATTTCTTTGGGAATCCTAGGTGGTTAATATATTAAGGCCCTCCTTATCCTAGATACAAAAGCATTGCTAAACATTACAAAGTTATACCTGTTACCTAATTTCACCCTTAGGCTCAATCAGGAAAGGGATCTATGTTGCAGAGGTTCATAAGGGCCAAATGGGATATTTCTATTGAGGGTTATTTCATGCATCTGATGACATTTCATAGGGAATTCAGTTTGGGGCCCTGCTTTGTTGGAAATATGCCTCAATAGTCACAGGCTCAGCCTCCATTAGAGCCAGTTCGGTATGACATCTTCACTGTCTGGCCGACTGGCTGCTTTGATTCATTCCATTTTGAACAGGTTGCTGAGACCTAGCTTTTGTCTTACCGAGTGAAGCTGTAGATTCTATTGCTGTGATAGGAGGGGTTCGGTATGACCTCTTATCGCATGGAATTCTTTGGCTGATAGGTCATTCAATCGATAATCAAGGAGACTTATGGTGACCACGGGCTTTGGGATAACCTATAGCGCTCGGTAAGAGGTCCCAGTGAAGAGAACATGTCTCGCCGATAGCGCTTTATGTTGAATTTTTTGGCATGGAAATGACGTCTCGCCAAGAGGTCTTGGCGACCCCAGAATGTTTTGGCAATAGTAAGGAGATCTCGACAAAGGAAAAAGAGCTCGGCAGGAAGTCTCACCGAAAGCAACGAGTCACCCCGATAGGAAGCAGTTCACCAAAGGGAAGAAAGTCAACAAGATGTCTCGGAAACTGGCCAAGGCCTCACCAAAGAGGTATGAGAGGTATCGCTGTAGGTCTCCCCGACTTGCTCGTGGTCTCGGCCAAAGTTGGTGCCTTCGTCGTAATGTCTCGGCAAAGACATTTAGTTTCACCGACTGAGTGGGGGGGGCCTCGATATGTTTTCCTTTAGCAGAAGTCTCACCGACAACAAAAGGGCCTTGCTTAGAAAAGGACTTCAGAAAGGGGTCTTTCTGAAGTAAGGTGGTCTCCCCAATTCTAAAGGTTCTCGGCGTGAGGTTTGAGTTCTACAAGATGTCTCGGTGACCCGGGATGTCTTGGTGACAAGAAGGATGAAGAAGTTCAGGGAGCTCACCAAGACAAAGCATTCGGCATAAGGTCTCAACGACCGCATGGAGTCTCGTCGACAACAGAAAGACCTCACCAAGAGAGCTCGACATCAGCATAAGGTCTTATCGATATGAAGAGATCTCCTAGACAGAAACAAAAGGGTAGGTCTGGCTGACAGGAGCATGTCTTGATGAACAAGGAGAGATCTTCAGCATAACTAATGAGGCCGCTATGACGTCTCATCGATGAGGGTTTCTCTTGCCGAAGTGAAGTGAAGGAGGACCTCGCTGAGAGTCTTGTCAACCCGATAGGGACTCAACAAAGAATGCAGACTTGGGGAGAAGGATCCCTTTTCCACAGAGTCTCACTGACCTGTGAAGCCTCTCGAAATGGATGCCTTAGCTGAGGAATAGAGAGTTCATCATGATGTCTCAGTGACAAAATTATGTCTTGCCGATGGTTTCAGTGATATCGACATAACTAGTGGGCTCGATAGGAACTCTCGTTGACTGTCACATGCTATGCCGATGGTTTCAAAGGGCATAATCACATCGGTGAGACACTTTTAGTGTCTCGCTGAGATGCAATTCTTTTCAAAAGTGTTTTTGACTGCCTATAGAGTCTACGTAGAATACGCTCAACCAACCAGGGGGAGCTGAGGTGAGCCATGGTAGTCTGACCAGGATCAAGAACGTTAGCAGAATGTGAATGCAATGCATATCTATTATGAGCTTAGAGCATTCAAGGCGTGTAGCCAAAGTGGGTCCAGGATGACACGAGATTAGAAATGAATGCGGTGGTTGCAGAAAGATCAGGAGGCTTCTCTGGGGATGACTCTTCACTGACATGGACACGCGGGGTTCTACATTAAATTTAATCAAAAGATCTGAGGATAGATCTTTATGAGCCCGATATTTTTGTAAGCCCTAAGGGGCCGAAACACTGGTGTATATAAGGAATTTTTTTCCTTTTTGTAAACAGTTTGGATTGTGCATTCAAAAGAGTTAGTAATTTTTATCAATCCTTTCTTGATAAAATGTATGTTTTGTAACTCAACTAGAATCTAGAATATAACACAGAGTTTACCTGGGAAGCTACTGTTAATGTTTGTATTACTTTCATTTCTGTATTTTAGACTATGCAAGTTCTTAGCTGTGTTTTTTCTAAAAATCTGCATTCATACCTAAGGTTGTGAAATTCATCTTTCCTTCTGAAGATATGCATGTTTAACGAGCCTGTTAAGAATAGTGCATGAGTTTAAAGGGGTTGTGTTAAGTGAAAATGTTGTCTTTTGCTTTCCAGTGTATGTTCTTCCTGTGTCTGTTTCATGATTTCTTATTAACTCGATGTATCACCATAGGAATAGTTCAGTTTTAGTTTCATTATTTGTATGCATTCCTTCTCCTTTTACCTTCATAGAATTGCTAGTTTAGGTGATACCCAAAGGAAGTTGCCCTTCTCCGGAGGTTCATTTCAACTTCAGGTGACCCACAGCCTTGAAATGATTCCATGTTTCACCAGAAAGCTTAGTTCTCATAACTTCGCATAGGGTGCATTTCTAGGTGACAACCGTTTTTGGCACGCCCAGTGGGACTAAAATTAGATTGAATAGCTGGTTTAGTATGCAACCAACTACTCCTAGAGTTTATAGAAGTCATTTGGCATACTTAGCCACTCCACAAAGAAGAAGAACTCCAAAAATTAGTGCCTTCTACAGTTTATGAGAAAATTTTAGACAAGAGGCACCTCAGGTCCCTTCAAATATTTGCAGTTGTCACCACCGAGAAGAAAAGGTAGAGCAATAGAAAAAAGAGGAACAATAGTTATCTATTCTAGAAGAACTCGGTCTACTCCTCCATTAGTGGGATCTCATTTTTCTATAAAAGTAAATCCAATTCAGCTACCTCCAATGGCCACTCCAAGGAATCAACCCTTTGTCGCTTTCAATAGAGGCAGCCCCTTAAATTTGGCACAACACAATGACATCCCAATGGCAGCCTTGAAGAGTCTGCCAATTTTTATAGGGGAAGACCAAACTACTCCGATTGAACACATGAGAGATGTGGCTTCGTTATGCGGAGTCCATCACATAACTCAAGAGGATGTTGCAGTAAGGTTGTTAGCTGCTTCACTAAAAGGAAGAGTTGTGCAATGGTATAGGGGCCTAGCAGTCAGTTCAATTGCAACTTGGGACGAATTTGGAGACAAGTTGCATAAATAGTTTCAAGACAGGTCTGATAACTTGTCTCTATTAGAACAACTGACCACAATTAAGAGAGCCCCTCAAGAGCAGATGAATGACTTCAACTTCAGATTTGAAAGGACCTGTGATAGAATCCCTACGATGGTAAGACCACCTCCATAGTATGCATTTTTGTACTTCTTGAGGGCTCTTAACAGCGATATAGTTGTTATGATACAATCAATGGGAGGGGTTTCTCTACCAAATGCCTTTGAAATAGCCATTAGAGCTGAAAACAACTCAATACAAGCTGGTAAACTTGCTCCCAAGCTGCCAATGCCTATATTTCAAAAGATACATGCAAGTATTCCCTTGCAAATACCTTCTTTTGCGCCCTTGCCATCTATTCCAGCTATTGTAACACAAGAAAATATTTTCTCAAGTTCTCCAAATGAATTGCAGGAGATCAAAAGTCTATTGCAGTCTTTTGGTAATAAACTTGTTAGTTTAGAAAAGCAGTAATCTTATAGTAGGCCTTATCAACCATAGAATCCAGGTCAGCAACAAGCATATCAGGGGAATAGACAGCAGTATCAAGGTAGTTACCAAGGCACCAAACAAAATGTTGCCACAAGGCCCTTTCAGGCCTATAATCCAGCTCCAATTAGTGATGTCAAAGATTTGGTTCCTATCTAAAACAACTTAGCAACAAACTATGAGTGGTGCTACCCTTGTAACTAGCCCCACAATCAAGCCACTTGCTAAAACAGATTGATCAACCAAGCACTTATTATACATAATACTTCAAGTTCGTAGCAGAGTGCGTACAATGATGCATCTCCACCACGCCAAGACCAATTTGTCAATGATGCTACCTTACTTAATTGGCAAGGTGAGGAATTTTGTGGTTTGAATGTGAACAATTCTCTAGTTGCAGCTAATACGAGAGGAAAGAAAAGAGCTTTAGAGCTTGATCAAGCAGCTGATAGAAGAGGTGTAGCTGATATAGAACCATCTATGTCTCAAGTGACTTCTATCTGGCAAAAGAATCAGCAACTCCCAATTAAGGAGCAACCACACTTGCAAGCTGATCACACTGGTGTAAAGGTACATCATAAAGTAAACCCATTTGTACCCTTTAATATTCTTGAAAGTATGACAAAGACAAATTTTATGCTATCTATGTGGGATTCATTAGTCATCCCTGGTCAAAAGGATATTCTATGCTCAGCTATGTCAAATCTTAAGGTGTCAGATGAGTCTGAATCCCCAATAGGTCAAGTTAGGACTGTGTTGACAAATAATAATCAGGGAAGTGATAAACAACCAAGCAAAGAGGCAGGAAAAGAAGTCAAACCACCTCCCTTTTACGTGTCAGTGATTATTGGTAATAAGATAGTTCATAACTGTATGGTAGACAGTGGAGCTAGTAGCTCTGTGATGCCAAAGCAAATTGTTGACAAGCTGGGTCTAAAATATCAGCCTTTGGAGATAGGAGTAATCCAATTGGATGTTACCTCTGTTAATACACTAGGCATCATTAAAGATTTGAGTCTTACCCTTCATGCTTGCCCTAATTTTGTAGTTTCCCAAGACATATGTGTCATTGACCTTCCACCTTTCTTTTCCTTATGTTTATCAAGAGATTTTACAGCTAAGATAGGTGGTTATGTGTCAGCTGATTGGTCACACATGCTATTTAGAACTAGATATGGAACTAAGGTTACCATCAAATCCGAAAGGTTGGCTAAAGACCACATTGAGCCATATAATCCAAGCCCTA
This sequence comes from Sequoia sempervirens, assembly GCA_007258455.2. Taxonomy (NCBI): domain Eukaryota; kingdom Viridiplantae; phylum Streptophyta; class Pinopsida; order Cupressales; family Cupressaceae; genus Sequoia; species Sequoia sempervirens. The sequence goes on along the minus strand of VDFB02277232.1, from coordinate 13,472 downwards.
TTAATGTTGTTCCCATTATTCCAGACATAAATTATCTTGTCTCAACTGACAGTGAGCTGGTTGCAGCGCAAGAGCTTCAATCAGAAGCTATTCCTGATGTACTATTGCATGAGTTGGCAGTTGAAAACGTGTTGGACAGTCTTGAGGAGCTCATTCAAGATGCTGGTATGGGTAACTATGTCATTCTTGAACCTGACACAGAGATTCCAAGCCTAGAGAAAGGTGCAAATCAACTGCTACAATCGCTAAGTGGACTCTGGGAGATGTTATTTGATGGTTCTAGGAGCAAGCATGGAGCAGGAGGAGGTGCAATGTTGATTTATCCTTAGGGGGATAGGTATTACTTTGCATTCCATTTTTCTTTTGCGTGTTCTAATAACACTGCTGAGTATGAAGACCTTGTTCAAGGTCTTGAATGGGAAAGGAAGAGAGGAATAGCCTGCTTGAAAGTATATTGGGATAGCGAGCTAATTTTTAATCAAGTACGAGGCCTGAATGTTGCTAAAAATGATGCACTGAAGTCTTATAGAAATAGAGTGTGGAACATGCTTGAGGATTTTGATGCCTTTAACTTAGTGTTTATTCCAAGAAATTAGAACAAGTATGTTGATAGGCTTGCAGCCATTGGGGCACAGTTTGATATTCTAGGTGACATTAGAAAAGAGAAAGTGCAGTAGTATGTGAAGGTTGTGGTCAAACCATCAATTCCTGATAACAACATTCACTGGCAAGTCTTTGACAGTGATGACCAGATCCTTTCTTTCTTGCTCGAAGAAGATCAGTTCTCCATGGTGAATCAAGCAAAACTTAAGCAACAGTATGATGATCAAGTCATATAGCTGAGGACGAATAAGTTTCCCAAAGGCCTTGTTACCTTGGAGTCAATTTTCAGTACTAATGATCAGCTTAAAAAGGGAAAAGATGCCTTACAAGTCAAACAAGAGCATTATGAAGAACTGGATATTTTTAAAGATTTGAAAGGGTTTGATCCCCATATTGCTCAGCACACAATTGAGTTAGAACCTAATGCTAAACTAGTAGGGTAGAAACAAAGGTTCTTGAATCCTAAGCTTGAGCCCTTAATGATTAAAGAGCTGACCAAATTAGTTGAGGGGGGTATTGTCTTTCCTATTAAGCATACTTCATGGGTTTCTAACCTTGTACCAATGAGGAAGAAAAATAGTGAGATAAGACTCTGTGTAGACTTTAGGGATCTTAACCGAGCATCTTTGAAAGACCACTACCCGCTGCCCTCCATGGAACAAATATTGCAAGTAGTTGCTAGTTCTGAGAGATTTTCCTTGTTAAATGGTTTTTCGGGTTATAATCAAGTGCTGGTTAAAGAAGAGGATCAGTTCAAAACCACTTTCACAACTAAGTGGGGCACCATGGCATACAAAAGGATTCCTTTTGGTTTATCCAATGCTGGTGCCATGTTTCAGAGGGGCATGGAAATGGCTTTTCAAATTTTGATCAACAAGATTATACTGATTTATTTAGATGACATTACAGTCTATTCTAAGAATGTCGATGAACATTTGTTACATCTTAGGCAAGTTTTTGAAAAATGTAGAGAGTTTGGTATCTCTCTCAATCCAAAAAAGAGTATCTTTGTTGTTCATGAAGGGAAATTATTAGGACACATAGTGTCAAAGCAAAGAATTACTATTGACCCTGAAAGAGTCAGAACCATACTTGAGTTGCCATTACCAAATCATAAGAAGGGTCTGCAGAGATTTTTGGGCCAAATCAACTTTCTAAGAAGGTTCATCCCAGATGTTGCAAACCTGTTACAGCCTTTGATAGCTATGTTAAAGAAGAATGCAATTTTCAGTTAGACAAAAGATGCCAAGAACAATTTTGAAGAAATTAAGGAGGCATTAGTATCTGCCCCAACATTGGTAAATCCAAATTTCTCCAAGGATTTCTTTTTGTATGCTGTTGGCAGCACTAGTTCAATTTCTACTATGTTGGTACAGAAAAATAGTGACAATTTAGAACAGCCCATAGCTTTCTTTAGTCAAATACTTGCTGATTACGAAGAGAGGTATTCATTTGTTGAGAAGCATGTTCTCTCCATGATCAGAAGCTTAAATAAATTCAAGCCTCTAGTGTCCAACAATAAGATTCATATTCTGGTAGCACACTCAAGTGTGAAGGAGTTTATATTGAACAAAGACTTGAATGAAAAAAGAGCAAGATGGATCACCAAGGTCATGGAGTATGGTGTAGATATTAAGATCACCAAACTGGTTAGAGGTAAAGGTCTTTGTGAGCAGCTTGCTACAGGGTCAAGTAGTAAAACTGAATTAGAAAAGGATGTTGTGCTTGCTAATACAAGTGAATTTTAGAATGCTCAAGATGATGTGCCTATGGGGATAACTAATTGGGTTCAAGATATAACCCAATTTCTACAAACTGGTGAATTCCCATTAGGATTAAATAGAGCTAAAAGAAGATACTTTAGACTGCATTCCATACCATATGTATTGTTAAACAATGTTCTTTTTCAAAAAGGATCTGAATGGTGTCCTGTTAAGATGCATTCACAATCATCAAATTGAGAAGGTAATTCATGAGTTTCATAATGGAGCTGTAGGAGGTCACTTTGCCCCAAGAACTACTTCTTGGAAAATCATAAGATCTGGTTACTACTAGCCCAGCTTGTTCAAAGATGCATATGCCTGGTCAAGAAAGTGTATCAAGTGTGCTTTATTCGTAGGAAAGGAAAAGTTGCCTACTATGCCTCTACATCTAATTCAATTGGAGCAGCCCTTCATGAGATGGGGTATTGATTTCATTGGGCCAATCAACTCACCATCTAGTGTTGGTCATAAGTGGGTGCTAACTGCTACAGACTATTTCACGCGGTGGACAGAGGCAATAGCTTTAAAAGAAGAAAAAGAATCTTCAGTTTTGAGCTTGTATGAAGATATAGTCACCAGATTTGGAGTCCCTGACTCTATCATATCTGATAACGCCCTTGCATTTGTGGGATTAAGACTAACTGATTGGGCTGTCAAATAGGGTATTCATTTGAGTACATCCTCAAATTATTATCCTCGTGGTAATGGTTTAGCTAAGCACAACAAGAACTCCTCTCACTGTGATTATTAAAACAACTATGGAGGATAACTGTGTATGACCCAGTACATCGCTTAAAGAATGCACTCATGTATAAAGTGACTCTAAGAGATCTAATAAGTTAACTCACCATACTTTTAGCTCACAGAGGCAAGATTCTTATCCGTGGGAGCTTCTTAGCTTTGACATTGCACATCAACTGAAATGTTTGAGAAGGTTAACGATCCAATGTCCAGAGATATGCAGCTCATGGGTTGAAGAATTAAGGAGGCACAATGAAGGATTTGGAATATCATCATTCCAAACAAAGAAAACATTTGACAAGGCTATATAAATTTTTTACTAAATGGGATGTTTTGAAAAGTAAACCAGGCCATCACACCAAGTTCGATAACATGTGGATAGGTCCATTCCTTATTAGAGACTATAAGGAGCACAATGCTTATCAGCTGGCTACAATAGAAGGGGAGGTACTCCCTATCTCAGTCAATGGGATGCATCTTAAGCCCTATTTTCAAGTCTGATGGGGTTCCTCTTTTGTATTTATTAGTTTAGGTTTATGTCAGCCATGCTTCATGCTCAGCACTATTTTCATTTCTGTGTTGTGATGCATGTTTTCTTTTTATTTTCCCTTATTTTATTTTTCCGCAACTCAAGCAGGTCTCAGATCTCGCCGAGTTGCCACTACAAAGTAAATCGATATTGCAGTTTTTTTCTGATCCTAATGACTCTATGCCCAATGATAAACTTAGACCACACGTTATGTTTAGCGTGAAAACATCCACAAAGGTCGCCAGAATGTTACCTACTTAATTCTCGTGCCCAATCGTGCAAGTAATCTATAAAGGCAGAGGTTCAGGCTAGATGGGATATCTCCATTGAGGGTTATTTCATGCATATGATGACATTTCACAGGGGATTCAGTTGGGAGACCTACTCTGTTGGAAACATGCCTCAATATTCTACGCTCAGCCTCCATTAGAGCTAGGTCGACATGACATCTTCACTATCTCGCCGATCGCTACTTTTTGATTCATTCGCTTGAAGCACAGTCGCCGAGACCCAGCTTCTATTCATATCGGTAGCAAGCCATGTAGCTATCGCAGTTGACATGAGGGCCTGATGACCTCTATCACGCAGAACACAAGGATAGGCCATTCAATTGGCAATTAGAGACTTCATGGCTACAGTTTTAGAGCAACCTATAGCTACTGGATAAGAGGTCCCAAACAGAATATATCTTTGCCACAATGTTTTATGTTAAGTCTTCAAAGATAAGTAAATGACGTTCACCAAGAGGTCTCACGACCCTGTAATGTTTTGGGCAATAGTAAGGAGATTCATAAAGGAAAGAGCTGTAGGAAGTCTCACCGAAAGCAACGAGTCACCCCAATAGGAAGCATTTTGCTAAAGGGAAGAAAGTCGCCAAGATGTCTCGGCAACTAGCCAAGGCCTCACCGAAGAGGTATGAGAGGTATCATTTTAGGTCTCCCCAACTTGCTCGTGGTCTCCACTAAAGCAGTCACTGTAGCTGCCCGCCAAGAAATTAGTCTCACGACCGAGTGGGGGGGCCTGGGAGGTTTTCTTCATGGGTCTCACCGACAACAAAAGGGCCTCAAGGTAAGTGATTTTGCAAGGTCCCACTTGGGTGGTGTGTGGTTCTAATTCTAAAGGTTCTCAAGCATGAGGTTTGAGTTCTCCTCATAAGATGTCTACAGATAATGGATGCCCTTGGTGTGACAAGATGATGAAGAAGTTAGGGAGCTGCCAAGACAAAGCGCTTATGGCGGTCTCAAAGGACACGCGGGAGTCTCACCTGCTAATAGAAAGATCTCGCCGAGAGCTCAAGGATTGTCATAAGGTCTTGCCACATAAAGAGATCTCCTGAAGGGTAAATAGAAGGAGGTCCGGGCTGAGTTAGAGACACATCCGCTGAATGGTGGAGAGATCTTTAGCATAATCAATGAGGCTACTAAGACTTATTGTCATCACCATGAGGGTTTCTCTTGCCGAAGTGAAGTAAAGGAGGACCTCGCTAAGAGTCTTGTCGACCCGATAGGGACTCAACAAAGAATGTGGACTTAGGGAGAAGGATCCCTTCACCACAGAGTCTCACCAACTAATGAAGCCTCCCGAAACTGATGCCTTCGTTGAGGAATAGAGAGTTCATCATGATGTCTCGGTGACAAAATTGTGTCTTGCCGATGGTTTAAGTGATATCAACATAACTAGTGGGCTCAATAGGAACTCTCATTGACTATCATATGCTATGCCGATGGTTTCAAAGAGCATAATCACATCGGTGAGACACTTTTAGTGTCTTGCCGAGATGCGATTCTTTTCAAAAGTGTTTTTGACCACCTACAGAGTCTGCGTGGAATACGCTCAACCAACCAAGGGGAGCTGAGGCAAGCCGTGGAAGTCTAACCAGGATCAATAATGTCAATAGAATGTGAATGTAGCGCGTATCTGTTCTGAGCACATAGCATTCAAGGCGTGTAGCCGAAGTGGTTCCAGGATGACACGAGATTAGAAATGAATGCGGTGGTTGCAAAAAGATCAGGAAGCTTCTCTGAGGATGACTCTTCACCGACATGGGCACGCGGGGTTATGCATTAAATTCAATCAAAAGATCTAAGGATAGATCTTTCTGAGCTTGATATTTTTGTAAGCCCTAAGGGGTCGACACACTAGTGTATATAAGACATTTTTTGCCTTTTTGTAAATAGTTCGGATTGTGCATTCAAAAGAGTTAGTTATTTTTATCAATCCTTTCTCGATAAAATGTATGTTCTGTAACTCAACTAGAATCTGGAATATAACACAAAGTTTACCTGGGAAGCTACTATTAATGTTTGTATTACTCTCATTTATGTATTTTAGACTATGCAAGTTCTTAGCTGTGTTTTTTCTAAAAATCTGCATTCATACCTAAGGTTGTGAAATTCATCTTTCCTTCCTAAGATATGCATGTTGAGCAAGCATGTTAAGAATAGTGCTTGATTTTAAAGGAGTTATGTTAAGTAAGTGAAAACGTTGTCTTTTTGTTTCCAGTGTATGTTCTTCATGTGTCTGTTTCATGATTTCTTATTAACTTGGTGTATCACCATAGGAATAGTTCAGTTTTAGTTTCATTATTTGTATGCATTCCTTCTCCTTTTACCTTCACAGAATTGCTAGTTTAGGTGATACCCAAAGGAAGCCGGCCTTCTCTAGAGATTCATTTCAACTTCAGGTGACCCACAGCCTTGAAATGATCCCATGTTTCACCAGAAAGAAGCTTAGTTCTCATAACTTCGCATAGGGTGCATTTCTAGGTGACAACAATACCTTTTGGCATCTTTATCCATGATTTGGGTCCAACATTGGACAGGAAAGTCAACATCCTACTTCTTCCTTTCCAAGGTGATATCCTTCTCAAACACTCTTTGTCGTTTATACAAGAACATATGCATTAACAATGAGTACCACCAGAACTTCACCCATTGTTTTCCTTCCTTCAACTCAACTAAGCCTTTATGGATATGTTTAGACATAAGTTCCATAGTCATAAACAATGTTATATGATGGATGTTGTAGATGTGTGGCCAAATAACTGTACTCCTACAATGTGTCAGGTGGATTCACACTAATAATTTGGTACAGAGAGTACACAGTCTTTTTGAAGTACCTAGAAAAATAGTTCATTGGGAAAGGTTTGAGCTCCCTATTATCAATCTTGATTTTCCTCATGTGTTTCCCCTCACCAGTCACTACAATATGTAGAGGCAACATCCTTGTTCTGATGAACACCTTAGTATTGTTGTACTCAATTCTAACCGTATCCATATCTAGAGGGACCATGTCTTGACTCCATTCATGCAAGTCAAAGACTTCTTCAATCTCTTCCCTAGTTATTCTTACCATAACCACCCCATTAAAAGTTTTGACTACCCTAGAAACCAGGTCATATTTTGAGGTGATATCCTTAAAGAGATCTACATCTATATACACATTTGGAACAGTCAGCTTCCCTATAACCAACCTCCATGGATTACTAAATGGAGCCCCAAGGTTCCTATTTCAGAACCAATGTTGAAACAACTACCATCCAGTGTAGCGTACTTTGGCATCCTTGATAAAACAAGCTTTATCTATCAACCGTTCCCCGATAGTAGAGCCTTGAAACGAGACCTTTCCCTCTAGTTTCTTATTTGTAGACTGGGGTAGCAAGTTGATCACATTCTAAGAAAGGGTTCTATATTGGGTGGAGGAAGAAGCACCTTGTATTTTGGGAGCAATGGGCTTGTGCATACAAAATTTCTAACGGAGGAATTTTAACTATTCAACTTCCAAATTGCAATTTATGACCTATGACGAGTGCTAATTTTGGAAAGAAAAAATTAAACCTAATTTAAAGCAATGAAAGAAAAATGTTGAAACACACTCATTTTAAAGTAGATTAAAAGCAAGCCCTAACTCAAAAAATTGAAAAAGGCATACAATTATGTTTGTTGTTCTTTCTACTTTCAACCGTGATAAAGCCTAATACAAGTCATAATGATCTCTGCAATTCACCTTTCAACTGTTTTCATCACTTTGGACACGTCCTCGAACCCAAAATAAGCAAGCATTGGTCGAACATTCAATTTTTGAAGGGAATTGAATAGTTTTACAGGTCACCTCCACCATTAATGCCCACTCGCGTGAAGTAAAACAATTGCAATGGGTGTACTTTGTAGTTTTGAATGTGTGTCATATATCTGTAGCTAAGCTGGGCATCTTGAACAACTCAGATCGATTCAATACCATTTGAATTCACAACATCATTCTAGCTAGGATGAATAACCAATAGAAATCTATTGATTTGACATTTTTCATGTACTTGTGGGCTCCACCCGCCAATAGCCGTAGAGTGCACATGGAAACTTCTTGTGGGGATTGCTTCTTTTAAAGAACTTGCATCTTACCCCCATGAGATGGCAGGGAACAGTGGTGATCATCTTTCCTTTCTCAATTGGCACCGTTAATCTCAAAGCTTCAGGCGTTGGGATGGGATGTAATGGCTGGGCCCACTTACATGTGGAAACATTTCACTAACCTTACAACAATTAAACTTCATTCACTTTAGACGGACGGACCAACGGGGAAAGGTCCAGATGGAATCCCATGATCTGGTGATTTCTCAACCTGCACATGAAATGAAGTTATTCATAAAAGAGGGCCTTGACTAGGCTGACGAGAAATTACCCTTAGGAACCAATGACTTAGACTTAAGTCATAATGATAAAATACTAAAACCGGACTTTGGGAAAAATCACGACAGCTTGCAACCTTGAAATGATTGAACAACCATAGCAAAGGGGCTGGTAAAGAACGTGTAACCATAGCTTGAAAGACAACTTACATGACTGGAAATCGTGAAGACAAGTCAACTCAAAATTAGAATGTTCAAGGATCCAACATGGATTAATTGAAGACAATATTACCTAAGAAAAACCCCTAAACCCTACCAATGGGGAACATGTGACATGTTAATATCAAGTACAAAAGATCTCAAAATATCAAGAATTTTGAGGGCTCTATCAATGGCTCATGCTCGAGGATGCATACCCCTAGTGGGTATGGCGAGAAATAGATCTCTTGGTGAAGTAGACCAAACATAGAGGAAACAAAAAAGAAACCAAGAGCCAACCCAAACAAGGTCAGCATATGTAGTAGAAAGTAAACACACCAAGCCCTATATATAGAATTTATAGGACTATACAATATACATGGAGATAAAACCTATTTCAAGAGAAATAGGGTTTCAGGAACTGTCCATGTACTGACAGTTCCAGAAATTCACCTACTAATAATTGTAGGAAGTAAGAATCTTCCCCATGAGTGTCTACAATCAGATAAGGCCCAAGCCATAAGGGATCAAACTTCTCATGCTTTCCCTTATCCTGCAGTCTGGCATTCCACATCAACACCATATGTCCTACCTCAAATTTTCTCTGAAAAACCTTTTTATCATGCAAATATTTAACTTGAAGCTACATTTTCTCATTCCTTTTGTGAGCTTCTCTCCTTGTCTCATCAAGCTCAGCCAATTCATTCATCCTATTTTACATCTCATCACAGATGTCAGTATCATATTCCTATACAAACTTTTACATTTTCATCAAATTATTATGTGGGATCCTAGCCTCTACTCCATACACCAAGTTGAAAGGAGAGTGCCTAATGGATTTCTTGACTGTGGTCCTATTTTCCCACAAAGCTAGTTGTAACTTCGAGTCCCAGGACTTCTTATTCTTCTCAAGGACTCTTTTGATAATCTCATAAGGCTCTGTTGCTAGATTCATCTTGTCCAATATCTCCTTGTGGATGCTTTGCATAGAGAGAGGATAAATTATGCCATTTATCAGTAAAATATATGAATTTTCAGACAAAGTTACGCTGCACACAAAGATAATTCCTCTCAGAACATCAGAATCCTACTAATATATTCAATGAAATCACGACAAATTCAGTTAGTTTCCTTTCCAGGGAATAGTCTTGGGAACCCACTTTGTGAAGCAGTTAGTCACACTAGAATCCAAGATGCTCACTAGACTTCTTATTTCTCCACAGTCACCACCTCTACTGCGAGAAGGGCCAGTGCCGGCAGACTGGCTCCGGCGGTGTGTTGCTCAAAAATATCAAATTACAAGTAACCTCCTGATAAGTATCATATTTTCTTCAAGGCCTCGTGGTGCATATTTCAATATCAGGCCACCAGGAAACAAGCCTCAATACTATGTAGTCTAGCTATAGTTACTCTCCACATATCCTACCAGGCTTCAACCGCAGTCCTACTTGTTTCATCCACATCCTATAGAAGCACAATTTGTAGCTTCTCCACCAGAGTTTTCCATCAATAATAACATATCTAATTGCCTATAGTTTTAGAGTCCTCCTCTCATTGTTTGGCATGCCATCAGGACATTCCATAGTCTGTAAATACTCAACTATCCTTTGGTACCAACCACATGTTTGCATGTCACATATGAGAGAAACATTCTCTTGTTCAACCTCATTGATTTGGGTGGCATCCAAATTAGTTTCAGCCATTAGCTTGGACAAACCCTGGCCTCTTACCAACTTGGTGATTTTAATATCTATGTTGAACTCCTGGATTCTATTAATCCATCTACGTCTTCGACTTGTAGTTTCTTGTTGAGTGAAAATGTCCTTGAAAGCCACACTTGGGACAGGCAATCATCAAGGTAACGCCAAATAAGCTCAAATTTTTATCACTTTAATCTAAGTGTTGCTTCATTTTCAAGAAGTTTATATCAAGCTCACTGATTGTGTGATTTACTAAAATAGAAATCGTTGCTCGAAACCATCATCATTTTTTAAAATAATACACTGTACTACAAGAGGAAAAAGAGGCAAACGTGTGAACAATTGAAAGGTTTTGAGTAATCTGGAGTCTTTAATATAGGTGCAACCTTAATAGCATCTATAATGGCTTGAAAATATTTAAGAGGTTCTTCTGACCATGTTACATTTTCTCCTTTCTTAAGCATTTTTTAAATAGGCCTACTTATCTCTGCAAAATTAGTGACAAACCTTCTCAGAAAATTTATTTTCCCAAAGAAAGATTGGATCCCCTTGACATTCCTTGGTGGGGTGATCTTATCAATGGCTGCTATTCTTTCAGGATAGATTCTAATACCATCTTTTGAAACAATATGCCCTAGAAAATTACCTTCTTTGACCCCAAAAGCACAATTCTTAGGATTTAGGGAAATACCATACTCCAGAGCTCTAATGAAAATCTTCTCAAGATGTGAACAATGATCTTCCTCCTTTTTGCTATGAGCAGTGAGATCATCCTAATAAATAGCAAGAAATAGATCTATAAAATCAGCAAAAGCCACATCCATGGCCCTTTGAAAAGTAGCACCAACATTTATCAAATCAAAAGGAATATTGACATAAACATAAGTCCCGCATGGTGTGGTAAATGTTGTCTTATATTGTTCTGATTCCCTCACCATAACCTGGTTATATCCTGAAAATCCATCCATCATGGATAGCAACTCACAACCTATTACCTTTTGTAACATTGCTTCCATATTAGGTAAGGGGTAATTATCCTTTAGAGATACAACATTGAGGTTTCTAAAATCCACACACAGTCTTAAGTCGCCATTTTTTCTTTCTGACATGAACCAAATTGGACACCCATGAGGAGTGCCTTATAGGTTTGATAATTCCCGCATCACTTAACTTTGTAAGTTCCTCTTGCATTTTGGGTCTTAAGGTAGGGTTAATGGGTCTTTGTTTTTTCCTAAATGGTTTTGTGTCAGGCTTTAGAGGGATCTCATGTTGGAACAAGTCCTCCCTATATGCCTTCAGATCATCAGAAGACCATGTGAACACATGTCTGTATTTCCTTAATAGAGCAATCAACATAGTTCTCATGTGTGGCTTCATTTTTTTACCAATGTATACTTTCTTAGGAGCATTGTATGTTCCCAAATTTACCTCTTCAAGATCCTCTTTATGTGTAGATGTTTGTCTAGTATTTGACTTATCTGGGCCATCAAAGACCCTTTCAAGTGCAACTAGTCCCTTGGAAATTTTGTTTGTTTTCAACTAAATTACCTCATTTCCAAACAATATCTCCTTGCCATCAACTTCCACCACATATGAACTGAAGTAAATTTCTTGACTCTCATATTCATCAACACAATTTAAGAATCTCAAGATGTCATTATCATCCTCGAACACTTGCCAATTGAAAATTTTGTTAGGTACAGTAGGTCTTGTCTTCACCTCAATCCTTGAGATACCATCAAAGATCATATCATCCAGCTTAACTGCAATGTTATCCAATAGATCTACTTTGACATTCTATCCTCTTTCTATCCATTCTATTCCAAAATCATCAAATGTCTCGATAGTGTCCCACACTTCATTCCTATATTGTCTCGATCATTTTTCCTTAGTGACAAACCTAGACCTAACTTGGGAGACTATTAACTCTGAATCACCAAATACCTTTAACAACTTTATCCCATGTTTGGAGGCAAGTTTTAGACCAAGAAGTAGGGCTTCAAACTCAACTACATTGTTGGTACATGAAAATTGTAACAAAAAGGAATATTTGAAAGTTTTACCTTGGGGAGAGGTAAGAATGACCCCAATAGCTAAGCCCTCTTTTGAGTAGGCTCTATCAAAGTACATAGTCCACAAAGGATATTTTGGTAATTTCAGCAGGACCTCTTTAACAATTGGTGTAGGCTTAGCTTCTCCTCCTTCTTGCTCCACTTCTTCCACCCAAAAGGTTTCTATTTTAGTGTCTACAAAGTTGATCATTGGGGGTTCTTCTAGCTCTTCAACATGCTTAATCATATGTCAAAATATTGATTCCTCGGAAACTTTGACATCTTTCTAATCAATTGAGAATGTGGAAAATGACAAATCACATTGCATGCTCCCTCCCTTGGTAGCACACCATTTTCTTGAAAATAGCATTCCATATGTTGGTGGAATATCCACCACTATAACACTCATGACCAGATCCTTTTTAGGGAATGCAACCAATCTATATGGGACCTCATAGATTACACCAATAACAATGACCTCTCTAGAATAAATGGCATAACACTTTCCATATGTGCTATCAACGTTCAAGCCCATTTCCTCCATTATTTTGATAGGCATGACATTGTTTGAAGCACCTGAATCTATCATACAATTCCTTAGCACTTTTCCATCAATGATTAGACTCAAAAAGAAAGGATTAACTAAACTTGGGTTTGTAGTGATGGTGGTTCCTAAGTAAATCTCAAGGTTCTCATTGACATGCACCCCTACCTCAACATCCTTTGCGTGACTTTTTCTTGTTTCAGGTACATCAGCCTCTACGTTATGTTTGTTGCCCCTGACAATACTATTAATGACAACCATTGTTTTGTGTTTGTGGTCATCGATCCTCATCATCTCAAGGAGTGGAACTATAACTCGTATTTGAGACAAGACCTGAAACATATCAACGAGAGAGTAACTTGGTACTTCTAGCAGTAATATTTCTTGGGGAACCACTATATCTACCCACTTATCAACTTTCTACTCGGTAGGTTTGAACTCTTTAGCTTTTAGATCTGGTTGTACAACTTCAGCAACAACCTTTCCCTTACCACCTTTCTTGGTCCAAATTATCATTTCTTTAGTTTCCTTGGGCTTGGTCTCTCCTTTCTCGTTATCTATCTTAACAACCTTACTATCTGCATTGTTCTCCTTAATGAATATGCCTCCTTGATGGCCTGGGTTACCACTCACGACCCTATTCCTGAGATGGAGATCACTTCTAGCTTGAGCTCTAGTAGCTAGTGCAATTGTATATCTCTCTATTTATTCATTCGAAG
>VDFB02277231.1:0-15398 GCA_007258455.2 Sequoia sempervirens | reverse complement strand
AAGCATTTTTTAAATAGGCCTACTTATCTCTGCAAAATTAGTGACAAACCTTCTCAGAAAATTTATTTTCCCAAAGAAAGATTGGATCCCCTTGACATTCCTTGGTGGGGTGATCTTATCAATGGCTGCTATTCTTTCAGGATAGATTCTAATACCATCTTTTGAAACAATATGCCCTAGAAAATTACCTTCTTTGACCCCAAAAGCACAATTCTTAGGATTTAGGGAAATACCATACTCCAGAGCTCTAATGAAAATCTTCTCAAGATGTGAACAATGATCTTCCTCCTTTTTGCTATGAGCAGTGAGATCATCCTAATAAATAGCAAGAAATAGATCTATAAAATCAGCAAAAGCCACATCCATGGCCCTTTGAAAAGTAGCACCAACATTTATCAAATCAAAAGGAATATTGACATAAACATAAGTCCCGCATGGTGTGGTAAATGTTGTCTTATATTGTTCTGATTCCCTCACCATAACCTGGTTATATCCTGAAAATCCATCCATCATGGATAGCAACTCACAACCTATTACCTTTTGTAACATTGCTTCCATATTAGGTAAGGGGTAATTATCCTTTAGAGATACAACATTGAGGTTTCTAAAATCCACACACAGTCTTAAGTCGCCATTTTTTCTTTCTGACATGAACCAAATTGGACACCCATGAGGAGTGCCTTATAGGTTTGATAATTCCCGCATCACTTAACTTTGTAAGTTCCTCTTGCATTTTGGGTCTTAAGGTAGGGTTAATGGGTCTTTGTTTTTTCCTAAATGGTTTTGTGTCAGGCTTTAGAGGGATCTCATGTTGGAACAAGTCCTCCCTATATGCCTTCAGATCATCAGAAGACCATGTGAACACATGTCTGTATTTCCTTAATAGAGCAATCAACATAGTTCTCATGTGTGGCTTCATTTTTTTACCAATGTATACTTTCTTAGGAGCATTGTATGTTCCCAAATTTACCTCTTCAAGATCCTCTTTATGTGTAGATGTTTGTCTAGTATTTGACTTATCTGGGCCATCAAAGACCCTTTCAAGTGCAACTAGTCCCTTGGAAATTTTGTTTGTTTTCAACTAAATTACCTCATTTCCAAACAATATCTCCTTGCCATCAACTTCCACCACATATGAACTGAAGTAAATTTCTTGACTCTCATATTCATCAACACAATTTAAGAATCTCAAGATGTCATTATCATCCTCGAACACTTGCCAATTGAAAATTTTGTTAGGTACAGTAGGTCTTGTCTTCACCTCAATCCTTGAGATACCATCAAAGATCATATCATCCAGCTTAACTGCAATGTTATCCAATAGATCTACTTTGACATTCTATCCTCTTTCTATCCATTCTATTCCAAAATCATCAAATGTCTCGATAGTGTCCCACACTTCATTCCTATATTGTCTCGATCATTTTTCCTTAGTGACAAACCTAGACCTAACTTGGGAGACTATTAACTCTGAATCACCAAATACCTTTAACAACTTTATCCCATGTTTGGAGGCAAGTTTTAGACCAAGAAGTAGGGCTTCAAACTCAACTACATTGTTGGTACATGAAAATTGTAACAAAAAGGAATATTTGAAAGTTTTACCTTGGGGAGAGGTAAGAATGACCCCAATAGCTAAGCCCTCTTTTGAGTAGGCTCTATCAAAGTACATAGTCCACAAAGGATATTTTGGTAATTTCAGCAGGACCTCTTTAACAATTGGTGTAGGCTTAGCTTCTCCTCCTTCTTGCTCCACTTCTTCCACCCAAAAGGTTTCTATTTTAGTGTCTACAAAGTTGATCATTGGGGGTTCTTCTAGCTCTTCAACATGCTTAATCATATGTCAAAATATTGATTCCTCGGAAACTTTGACATCTTTCTAATCAATTGAGAATGTGGAAAATGACAAATCACATTGCATGCTCCCTCCCTTGGTAGCACACCATTTTCTTGAAAATAGCATTCCATATGTTGGTGGAATATCCACCACTATAACACTCATGACCAGATCCTTTTTAGGGAATGCAACCAATCTATATGGGACCTCATAGATTACACCAATAACAATGACCTCTCTAGAATAAATGGCATAACACTTTCCATATGTGCTATCAACGTTCAAGCCCATTTCCTCCATTATTTTGATAGGCATGACATTGTTTGAAGCACCTGAATCTATCATACAATTCCTTAGCACTTTTCCATCAATGATTAGACTCAAAAAGAAAGGATTAACTAAACTTGGGTTTGTAGTGATGGTGGTTCCTAAGTAAATCTCAAGGTTCTCATTGACATGCACCCCTACCTCAACATCCTTTGCGTGACTTTTTCTTGTTTCAGGTACATCAGCCTCTACGTTATGTTTGTTGCCCCTGACAATACTATTAATGACAACCATTGTTTTGTGTTTGTGGTCATCGATCCTCATCATCTCAAGGAGTGGAACTATAACTCGTATTTGAGACAAGACCTGAAACATATCAACGAGAGAGTAACTTGGTACTTCTAGCAGTAATATTTCTTGGGGAACCACTATATCTACCCACTTATCAACTTTCTACTCGGTAGGTTTGAACTCTTTAGCTTTTAGATCTGGTTGTACAACTTCAGCAACAACCTTTCCCTTACCACCTTTCTTGGTCCAAATTATCATTTCTTTAGTTTCCTTGGGCTTGGTCTCTCCTTTCTCGTTATCTATCTTAACAACCTTACTATCTGCATTGTTCTCCTTAATGAATATGCCTCCTTGATGGCCTGGGTTACCACTCACGACCCTATTCCTGAGATGGAGATCACTTCTAGCTTGAGCTCTAGTAGCTAGTGCAATTGTATATCTCTCTATTTATTCATTCGAAGGTCTCCTCAAAGAAACATTACATGCCTCAAGGTTATAATCAATGAATTCATCCTCTCTTTCTTCATCAGAAAACACTTGTTGATGGTGAAGGACTACTTCTTGTCTTTGCACATCCACATCATTTGTGTCAGCATCATCGCTAGAAGAATAGTCACCGCAATCCATATCTAGTCGGGTCATAAATACATTTGCAGTTTCATCAAGATTATGGGGAGAATCATTCTCCCTTTGATCATTTTGAGTTCTTCCAAGGATTTGGCAACTGTGCATTGATGTGAGGAGTGAGGCATTTCATAGACTTCGCACCAAGGTAATTCTTCCACAACATTTGTAGTATTTTCATGCAATGGATTAGGTGTTGCTTGAAAAAAAAATTGATTACTTTGAACAGGCTTTCCATTATGCCAACCAGTGTGGTATGGATAGTATTGAAGTCTCGGAGGCCTCTCATTTCTCTAAAATTGGGTCTTATCATTTTTGGCTTGCTTCTGCAATAGATTTAAGACTTGGTCTAGCTTCTCATCTGGTGTTGCAGGTTTAACTGCCTTTTCATTTTGAGTTCTTGAATTCTTAGAAGGTCTAGGATCATCTCTTCTACCAACTTTACCAAATTCCCTTCTATTATTTTCAATGTTTACTTCCATCTTGTAGGATTCCCTTAAGGATTATGGATTCTTGTCTCTGAGCAGGTAACACATTTTAGAATCATACACATTACAATAGACCACCATACATGCTCTTTCATTAGGCCTCAGAAATCTAGGGACTTTATACATGGCCTTTTGAAATCTCTCATTAAATTCAGTGGCCATCTCATTGTGCCCCTTTGTAATGTTGTTGAATTCATTTAATCTAAACTGAGGATTGGTCTGGTCACCATACTGCTCTTTGAAGAGTTGAAAGAATGAATCCTTGGAGTCAATGCTCACATCTGGAAAGCTTCTATACCAGTCCCTTGCATCTTCTGTAAGGGACTGCATGAAATACTTCATAGCTACATCCTCATCCCATAATTCAAAGTCCTCTATAAAAATTTGAAATGCCTTCAAATGGTCTTCACCACTAAGGGAATTATTGCCAGTAAATTTGGGCACATGCTTCCTGGCATTATCAGGTACGAGATTTGGGTATCCAAAAATATTTTCAAAACATAGTTTCCTATACCTATCGATATGCAACAATCTCCTACCCAGAGGCCCTTCCTCCTTATCTTGGTTGTCATTATCTCTCCTTCTTTCACCATTATTTCCAAACTTCTTATGTTGAGGATCATGATGATCATGAAAGTGGATAGTTGTGCTCTTATCTTCAGGCTGGGAGGAAGAGTTAGAGGGCTTACCAATAGGTGAAATTTTGTCACTAGTATGAGGGCTTGAGGAGGAGGAGAGGCCTTGAGGGCTTTAGGTTTTAGGGACAAGATATTTCAATGTAGACTCCAGGAAACTAAGTTTCTTTTTCATTTCCTTGTTTACTGCTAGTAACTCCATTTCCTTTGTCTTCCTCTCCAATTCTTCATTCTCCTTCATTAATTTATCAAAGATTGAAATAGAATCATCTTGAGATGTATCTTTCTTCGAAGCACCTCCCTCATTAATATTTACCCCTTCATTAGCTTTTCTCTCGTTCATAGGGAACTTCCCTTTATCAACATCATGGGATTATTTCTTAGTATTCCTGGGAGGAGGAGGTGGGATAGCAGTTTTTTCAAAAGCATTGGTTTGTTGGCTCCCAATAGTCTTATCAGCTGATGGATTTATAGGAATTTCACTACAATTTCTTGCACTATCGAGCCATCTTCTTGGTCATCTTGAGCTTCCAATTTATCCATTGCCTCCATCTCCCCAACCTCCCTTCTTAACACATCCCTCTCCATCATAGCATCCCTAATTCTCTTCTCCTTAGCTGCTTCCCTTTTCTTTCTATTTTTATTGCATTTATAAATACTTTGATTAAGTAAATGCACATCATTCAACACCTCTTCTTCACCTAGAAAAGTAGACTCTCTTTCAAATACTACTACATTTTCAACTTGGAAAGGAAGTGGATCATGGGAATAGTCATCCCCAGTCAATAAGTCATCAGGGATAGGGGTGTATGCATGGGAATTTGGGGTAATATATCCTTCGGCTCTGGCACACCTAGCACTAGCATTATCTCTCTGGATTCTATCCCTTTCTCTCTGCTTCATAGCTTGCATACCATGGTCTAAGGAATACTCATTTACAATGGTCTTCATAAAAACCCCTCCACTTTCATTAGAAGTACCATCACTGAAGTCTAATAAATTATTTTCACATTCTAAGTTAAAATTAGAACACATTTCATGTTCAGGGGTGGGATGAGGTGTAGACTTACCTTTTCTTGTGTCCTTTGCCTTTATCCATTTGCTTTTGTTCCTAGATAATTCACCCTCTAGCTTCTGCTCTGGATGCTTCTTCATATGGCCTCATGTTCCTTTCATTAGAGATTGAGTTCTTTTCACCTTTGTCACCTTCCTTAACTTATTTACACTTTTCTTCTTAACTTCCTTAATATCCTTATACACCAGTTCACACTAGTGTAGAGACGTTAGAGTCACCATCCAAGGTTCTTGGGACAGATTGGTAGCAATTTTCTTATAATCTTTGCAAATATCGACAGATCTTTAGAAATTGAGACAAACTTTGACATATACGACATATTTTTATATGAGCTTTGAATGCATTCTTTAAAGAAAAATGGGTGGGAAACGTATTAAGAATTTAGATGAAATACTGGAAAAGTTTGGAGCTAAACTTAGCAAACACTTTTGATTGACTGACTCTATGAGTAAATATCACCATGGAATGTAGTGATCTATGATAAGGCGTTCTGGAGAACTAATACTTGTAAGACTTACATCCCTCGTAGAGTTGACATTCTGTTGGTTTTTTTTACAATGAACAAATTAGGTCTCAACAGGTACATATGAGCTTGCCAGGCTCAATTCTTGAATATTTTCTAGAGAAGTGGCCAACTGATGAGATATGACACCAATAGCTTTATCTCCTACACTTTGGGCTCTACAAAACCTGGGAGGGTAATCCCAAAATGTATATTATACTATTATTTCAGACAATTCACATGTACATTGTATATTTAAGTAGATATACTCTCACCCATGGCTAATAAGTTGAAATTCCTCAAGAAGTTGGTGATTCCTTGAACAAACTACACACCTTAAGTCGAGAATACAAAGACAATACAAACACCACAAAATCAAAATAGATCGATGATTATTTTTAAAAAAAAATCAGGTTGGATAACTAGGATCATGAAGAAACTTAACGGATTTATGACCAGTGCCATTATCTATGGGCTAGGAGTCTGAGCAAATTGAAATATAAAGGACATTTAATCCTAGACATTAGACATCTATGTGATACCACTTAGTAATTCACAAATCAGTAACCAAATTCTAAAGACTACTTATCACATCCTTTGACCTTGCATAAGAATTCATGATTTGATTCAACCAATTTAACTCCTATGAACAAGAGCTAAAACCAAAACACATCAAAGTATGAAACGATGACAATTAATGAAATGATCTCTGATCAATATTTTCATTAATAATTCGTATACATAATCAAAATGGAGAGACTATAGACTTGGAAAATCTCCATTATCATTCAGATATGCCCAGAAACCATACATTTAACAAAAAATTCTACTTAGACTCAAAGCATTTGATAAAGACTAAACATATTTGCTCTGTCTTCTTAGTTCTCACAATTCAGCTCCAGTATTCAACAAAAGACCCGCACAAATGGCCCTGAATTCCCTTTTATATAATAAGGGAGCAAAAACAAGCTTCAGGCCAAGTGTACACATGTCACATTCTGATTGGACCGCTAGAAGACATATTCCCTAATTCAGTTACATTTACATTTATCAAAGTGGAGGGAATTCATATGAGACAATGATCATTTACATTCGTTACAAGGAGCAACTTTTCCTTCCAAAAAGTACATGTCAAAAAGGATAAACTTCTTCATAGTAGCACATTGATTTCATCGAAAAAGATGAAAAAATGACATGGATCAACAGGTGAGCTAGCATCTCATTTAGCACTCCATATCTCCAACAATTGACATTTTCTTGTGAAACATAAATTTTATACATTCTGATTTCTAAGGCCAAACCTATAAAATACTTGACCCAATATATGTTTTACATCCTTATTCACAAACCAAACTTGCCAAAATACACCCTTCCCCATTATTCATATTCCTCCTCAGACGGCCAATTGAAATCAATAATATTATCTAGGGTCATCCTGTATGGGGAGTACTTGGTTACCACAACATTGGATTCTCTATCAAAATCATCCAAAAAACAAATAAGAAATGTTAATCTCTCCAAAGTGTCATTAAAGAATCAATATCAACCTCTTTGCATATTTCATTCACCTAGGAATCAATAACCTCATTCAATTCCCTTTTCCACACTTGCAATGGTTTCAATGCATAGTTATTGAACTCAATGTCTGGTAATGGTGACATATCAGTGTGAGTATATTGAGCTATCAACTCTATTATCTTCTGCTCTAGTGGGCTATATACCCTTGAAACTTTTTCTCACTCAACTCACATACAAAATCATAAACTGGAAGCACCTAAGGGTACTTATCTTAATGCTTACCAGCTCCCACTAATATCAACTTTAATCTCTTAGCTTGTGGGACCCACTTATTCAAGATTGGCATGGCCAACATCTTATCTCTTTGAGACAATCTCATTGCCCTCACCATCAAGGCATATTTTTCATATACACTATTAAGTCTAACCTAAATCTTTTCATTAAGATGCTTCAAGACATTAGAGACAACCTTTGACACATTTTCATGCATGGTGTCCTGAGCCTTCTCCAATAACTTGTTATATACTTCAACCTGCAGGAGCAACTGCTCTCTGTCAGATGAGCTAGAACATGATCTACTTAATTATTCCACTGTATGGTACTATTGCTAAGGCTCGATCATGAGGTGAATGCTGGGAAGATGCCATTGGAGAGGCTAGAGGTGAGTGGCTTGAGTTGGACTGACCCTATTCTCTTTGTACTTCTCCTGTTTGTTTATAAAATGCCAATTCAGTTTCTAACACATCCACCTTATGTTGGTTGTTATCATAGTCATCGAGGAGTTCTCTATATTTATTTTTGAGGTTATCTTTCTCCAAGGTGAGACCTTCCACAGTTGCTCAAGTAAACCTAGCAACATTGACAACCATGTCTATAGCTTCCAAAGCTGGAGTATTAGTAACTCTCTTTACAAGTAGTTGTCCACTAAGGTCTGATGGCTTGGCCAGAGCTAGTTTCCTAGATCCTGAAGATAATGACCATATTTCCAATGCATCCCAATCCCACTGAAGGATAAACCTCAAAGTGCCATTTCTAGTTCTTCTTCTATCTGTACGAGAGGCCTTTCACCTTCTTATGGCATCTGAAACAATAGCATCAGAAATATTCCATTTTGGCAACAACAACAGTACCAGACTTCTTTACCAACTCTCTACCCTCCTGGGCATTAATCTTTTTGAACTCTTTTGTCAAAATGTAATCTGCAAATTTTGTCCATTCTAGAAAGAATGACCCCTTCCTGGCTGATTCAGGTAATTGTGTTTCTTGTGAAGCTCCTAACTACCTCCTGATCTCAAGGAATCCTATTCTCAAAGGAGCATCTTGAGGAAAGACATATGGGCCCAAACCACTACCATATACTCAGAAAATTATCTTATCAGGATACAAAATTACATCTCCCCAATTATGACTCAAATTCAAATCTAGCCTCATCTCCTTAGGCCTCAAGAATTCATGAATTTATTTGGGAATCCTAGGTGGTTCATATATTAAGGCCCTCCTTATCCTAGATGTAAAATCATTTCTAAACATTACAAAGTTATACATTTTGTCATCTTTATCCATGATTCACATCCAACATTGGACAGGTAGGTCAACATCCTCCTTCTTCCTTTCTAAGGTGATCTCCTCAAAAAATCTTTGTCCTTTATACAAGAACATATGCATTAACAATGAGTACCACCAGAACTTCACCCATTTTTTTCCTTCCTTCAATTCAACTAAGCCTTTATGGATATGTTTAGCCAGGTAAGTTCCATAGTCATAAACAATGCTATACGATGGATGTTGCAAATGTGTGGCCAAATAACTGTACTCCTTCTACAATGTGTTAGGTGGATTGGCACCAATAATTTGGTATAGAGAGTACATAGTCTTTATGAAGTAGCTAGAAAAATAGTTCATTGGGAAAGGTTCGAGCTCCCTATTATCAATCTTGATTTTCCTCCTGTGTTTCCCCTTGCTAGTCATTGCAGTATGTAGAGGCAACATCCTTGTTCTGATGAACACCTTAGTATTGTTGTACTTAGTTCTAATAGTATCCATATCTAGAGGGACCATGTCTTGACTCCATTCATGCAAGTCAAAGACATCTTCAATCTCTTCCCTAGTTATTCTTACCATAACCACCCCATTAAAAGTTTTGACTATCCTAGAAACTGGGTCATATTTTGAGGCAATATCCTTCAAGAGATCTACCTCCATATACACATTGGGAACAATCAACTTCCCTAAAACCAACCTCCATGGATTACTAAATGGAGCCCCAAGGTTCCTATTTCTGAACCAGTGTTGAAACAACTACCATCCAGTGTAGCATACTTCGGCATCCTTGATGAAACAAGCTTTATCTATGAACCCTTCCCCGATAGTAGGGCCCTGAAACAAGACCTTTCCCTCTAGTTCCTTATTTGTAGACTGGGGTAGGAAGGTGATCACATCCTAAGAAAGGGTTCTATATTGGGTGGAGGAAGAAGCACCTTGTATTTTGGGAGCAATGGGCTTGTGCATACAAAATTTCTAATGGAAGAATTTTAACTATTCAACTTCCAAATTGTAATTTATGACATATGATGAGTGCTAATTTTGGAAAATTTATAGGCCTATATCCTTTTAAAGCAGAAATTAACCCTAATTTAAAGCAATGAAAGCAAAACGTTGAAACACACTCATTTTAAAGTAGATTAAAAGCAAGCCCTAACTCAAAAAATTGAAAAAGGCATAAAATTATGTTTGTTGTTCTTACTAATTTCAACCATGATAAAGCCTAATACAAGTCAAAATGATCTCTGCAATTCACCTTTCAACTCTTTTCATAACTTTGGACACGTCCTCAAATCCCAAATAAGCAAGCATTGGTCAAAAATACAATTTTTGAAGGGAATTGAATAGTTTTACGGGTCACCTCCACCATTAATGCCCACTCACGTGAAGGAAAACAATTGCAACGGGTGTACTTTACAGTTTTGAATGTGTGTCATTGATCTATAGCTGAGCTGGGTATCTTGAACGACTCAGATCGAGCCAATACCTTTTGAAGTCACAACATTGTTCTAGCTAGGATGAATAGCCAATAGAAATCTACTGACTGGACGTTTTTCATGTACTTGTGGGCTCCACCCACTAGTAGCTGTAGAGTGTGTCTAGAAGCTTCTCGTGGGTCTCGCTGCTTTTAAATAACTTGCATCTTACCCTCGCGAGCTAGCAGGGAATGGTGGTGATCATCTTTCCTTGCTCAATTGGCATTGTTAATCTCAAATCTTCAAGCATTGGGATGGGACGTAATGGCTGGGCCCACTTACACATGGTGATATTTCACTAACCTCATAGCAATTAAACTGTATTTACTTCAGACGGGTGGGCCAGCAAGGAACAGTCTAGATGGAATCCCATGATCTGGTGATTTCTGAACCTACACATGAAACGAAGTTATTCATAAAAGAGAACCTTGACTATGCCGACGAGAAATTACCCTTAGGAACCAATGACTTAGACTTAAGTCATAAAGATAAAATATTAAAACCATACTTTGGGAAAAATCATGACAACTTGCAACCCTGAAATGACTGAACAACCATAGAAAAGGGGCTAGTAAAGAATGTGTAACCATAGCTCGAAAGACAACTCACATTATCGACAACCGGGAAGACAAGTCAACACAAAATTAGAATGTTCAAGGATCCAACATGGATTAATTGAAGACAAGACTAGCTAAGAAAAACCCTTGTACCCTACCAATGAGGAACATGTGACATGTTAATATCAAGCACAAAAGGTCTCAAAATATCAAGAATTTTGAGGGCTCTATCATGGTGTAGAAGTTAGAAAATGAATTTCTAGCTTTGAAGAAACAAATCTCTCAAGGTTCATCTACTCCTACCTATAAGGACACTCCTAGGAGAATCTATCCTAATTCTTCCAATTATTCTAGAAATTCTCAAAGGAACCAGAATAGACTTATTGCACCACAAGGAAGGATTTCTCTTGAGGTACCTCCCACAAATGCAATGGTGGGGTACTATGAAGCTGAGCAAGAAGATATTATGCAACAAAATATCAATTAGAAGAAAATGCCAATCTCTTCCAAGAGGAGGAAGAAGATCTGGCTAGAAACTCTAATATTGGTTATCTAAATTATTAAGAAGAATATAGTCAAGAGGATGAACCTATTGTTTTTATATGTTTTATACGTTCACAAAATTAACTCAGTCAACGACAAGGTGATGCATCAAAAGAAAAGGATAGCCCATGTCCACTAATTACTATTGCTAAAAGGGGGTCTCCTTTGTTGATTCCATCAAAAAACACAGTAGGAAGTAAGCAATTAAGTACTTCTCATCCTCACATTTATTCTTCTATTCCAAAGACCAATACTCTAGTTCCTAAGACTAGTGTTCCAGTTTCTAAGCCTAACAATGAAACTATCCAATCTTCCTTATTAAGTTCATTTCAAGCATTTGATATAAACTGGCCATGCAAAGAAGGCTAAGATAAAAATGTCAGAAGTTGTAAGGCTAATCCTAACCAGTTTGACAGAATTTTGAAGTTTTTCAAAGACAAAGGAACCCATCCAAGCTGAGATCCCCCTCAAGAAATACTTGTTGTTCCCAAGCCTAATCTTCTGCAAAGTAATCTAGTTTTAGTTCCTTCATCTATGGAAAGATTGATCCATTATATATCTCCTTGTTAGTCAATTGTTACAAGCTAAAAAAATGTGTTATTAATTTTGGTGCCTCTAATAGCATCATGCTCACCAAAGTGGCTATTGCTTTAGGTTTGAATCTAACAAAAACTTTTTGTCATTTATTTTTGATCGAGAATAAAAAAGTGCCCTTAATTGGGAAAATTAAGGATGCACAGTTTGCATTTGTTGTATTCTTGGACAAAAAGATCAAAATGACTATCTTAGTAGCTGACATCCCAACAACATATGAATATTGCTATGAAGTAATTTTTGTAAGGATGTAGGATGTGAAATTAATATGGATTAGTTAGAAGCAAAGAATATCTCTCAAGGGTGTGATGCAGAAATTACTTTTAGAAAGGGAGTCTAATTTTTTTATAATGAAGTCAAATGACCCAAGAGCTCAAATTATTTTTGAATCTTTAGGTATGGGTACATAATTTCTATATATTGATGAGTATTTTGAGTTTTTACAAAAAAAAATCAAGTAAAGAATCAGAAATTGATGGATCATCCCCTTCAGAAAGAGAATCGTCTTTAGATAATAAAAATTCTTTGAATGAAGAAACTTTATATTTCAAAGTTGTCAGTTTAGGTGACCCAAATGGTGTTTGGGTTATGGAATTTGATGGTATTTTCTCTTCTATGGGATTTGGTGTGGGGATTTTGTTCATATCTCCACAAGGGAATATTTTTCCTTTTTCTTCAAGCTACAATTTGATAATACTAACAATATAGTAGAGTATGAAGAATTATTGTTAGGTATGGAAGTTTCACATAGGAAAGGAATTAAAAACCTCCATGTTCAAGGTGATGCTAATTTAGTGGTATTCCAAGTAATATATTTGAATAAAAAAAATTGATAGACTAACGCATTACCGAAATCTCGTTTGGGATTGTACTGAATGTTTTGATGCTTCCAATATATCTATGGTACCTATTCTATTGAGCTAGTGTTTCATCCTAGTATTCTAGACAACTCGAGTAATTGACAAATTTTCAATGACGATCACATGATTGTTGCCTTTCTTGAGAAGGAAAAAAGTTTTAATGAGTTATATTTTGAAGGTAGTGATTCTCCTCCACAAGAGTCAATTTCTGTGAAAGATCCAAACATTGGTGAAGAAGTATTGTATCTCAAAGGGAACGAGATTCCCAAAGGTTTGGTATCTCTTGAGATATTTTTTGACAAACATGATCATTATTTCAAAAGGTAACAACAATCTAGTTCCAAATCATCAATGAAAGTAGAGCAAATCAACTTGGGATTTGAGGAAGATCCTAAGATGGTGAACATTGGTAAGTGTTGCACATTGGATGAGAAAGACAAGTTTGTGGAGTTTTTGTGGCAGTACATTGATGTTCTCACTTATTCATATGAAGACTTGAAATCTTTCCATCCTCAAGAGATACAACATGAGATTCCCATAAATGTAGGTTCTTTGCCTCACAAGCAAAAGCAGAGGCAATACAATTCCAAAATTTTAGATACTATTATTTCTGAAATTCAAAAGATGCTTAATGTAAGAATTATATTTCCTATTCACCATTAAATGTGGATAGCAAATATTGTTCTGGTTCAAAAAGAGAATGGTGAAATCCAAATTTGTGTGGATTTCAAGAATTTGAATCAACAATCACTAAACGACAATTACCCCCTACTAGTAATGGACCAAGTATTGCAAATAGTGGCAGGATTCAAAATTCTATCCATGTTGGATGGTTTTTTGGGATACAATCAGGTGGAGATCAGTGAAAAAGACCAACATAAGATTTCCTTCACCAGTCCCTTGGGTACCTTTTTGTATCCCAAAATTCCTTTTGGTTTAATCAATTCCATTGCTACATTTTAAAGAGAGATGGACTTAGCTTTCTGTGATGTCATGGGTAAGTTTATTGTTGTCTATCTTGATGATTTGATGATCTTCTCAACAACACAAAATTTCTCTCAATCCCAAGAAGTCAATTTTTGGGGTTACCAAATGTAAGCTCCTTGGTCATATTGTATCAAAGGAAAGTATAAGATTGATCCAGAATAGGTAAAACCAATTCAAGCTCTTACTCTACCTTCGAGTAAGACAACAATTCACTCTTTCTTTGGAAAGGTAATTTTTTTGCATAGGTTTATCCCTGACTTCATAGAATGGACATGTCATATCATTGATATGATGAAGGGAAAATCTATCTTCCAATGGAGTGTAGAAGGTAAAGCTACATTCAATGATATCAACGAAGCCACCGTGCATGCACCAATTTTAGTTTTCCCAAACTACACAAAAGATTTCATCATCTATAGTTATTCTTTCGAGCATATGTTATCTACAATTTTGGTGCAACAAAATAAAGAGGGGATTGAATCTCCTATTGCATTCATGAGATGTACATTTAAGGCTCATGAGTTGAAATACTCTCTAATGGAAAAACATGCTTTCACTATGGTTAAGGTAGTGAAGCATTTCAGGTTTTACATACTTAGCTCCCATGTCATTACATTGGTGCCAAATTCTATGGTTAAGTCAATCCTAACATAACAAGAGTTTGGAACTACGAGAGGCAACTAGATTTCCAATATCTAGGAATACGATATGGATATCAAGCCCACCAAGTTTGTGTGTGGGAAAGGTTTGTGTCAACTCATTTCTAATAATAAACTAGAAGAAATATCAAGTGATGAGGTAGTAAAAGATGAAGATATTGTCACAGTCTTGTTTGTTAGTAAAAATGACAAATGGTATTCTAACATTGCTTAATTTCTCACTTATGAAGGGTGTCTAGAGCACCTGACTTATAAAGAGAAGAGGAAACTCAAGCTCAAGGCTGCAAACTTTGTCCTTTGGCACAATGGTTTGTACAAGAGAAGTTTGACGATACTTTTATACATTGTATTGATAAAGCTCAGCAGAACAAATTGCTGGAGTCATTACACAATTTGGAATGTGGTGGAAATTTCTCATTACTAGTAATAGCTCACAAAATCTTGCGAGCAAATTACTATTGGTCCACACTATTCCAAGATGTGCACAACTGAGTATGTAGGTGTGAACTATGCCAACAATTCATGGGGAAACCCAAGCTAGTTGTACTTCCTCTCAAGCCCATTGTCATTGAAGAACCCTTTCAGCAATGGGGTATTTATTTCATCAATATTGTTAATCCACTATCCAATGTAGGGCATGTCTATGTCTTGATATCCACCAAATATTATACTAAATGGGTGGAGGCCATACTGGTCAAGCATTCTACTTCGGAAGTAGTATGTAGGTTCCTAAAAGAAAACATCATTTCTCAATTTGGTGTTCCAAAAAAAATTGTAGTACATAATGCTACATCATTCTCATCAAGTGAGATTATAGAATTCTATTTTGAGCATGGGATCACATTGTCACATTCTTCAAATTATTACCCTCAAGGTAATGGTCAAGTAGAATCCAACAACAAGAACTTGGTCACCATCATTGACTATGGAGAGGATCTTTCAAG